>VZSV01000031.1:2151482-2163466 GCA_013398735.1 Nothocercus julius
AGGAGAGGAGAGGAGAGGAGAGGAGATAAAGATGGTTTATTCTGGTTTAGTTCCCTAGACCTCTGAAACCCAGGTTATCTCTGTGCTCCAGGGTCAGGGAGGTGAGGGGAACCTCTGGCTAGGAATGGCAGGATAGGGATATCCAGGCAACATGGGTTTAGTTCAGCTGAAGCCGTTACGCATCCGCACACTAAGCCCTTTGGGGTCCGTATAAGAGCCCGGCGGACGCCGGCAGCCCAGTGCAGCTGCTCGCTCACCTCGCGCCGCGCTGCCAGCACCGCCCCCGGGCTGCCCGCCCCGAGGGGATCCCTCTGCTCCAAGGCAGCATCAAACAAGATCAAACTTGCCTTTAAAAATACGTAATGGATGGAGATCCTAATCTCCCTAAACAAGCATCACAGAATATTGGCCAAGATATTGGCCAAGGAGGCCAATGGGATCCTGGGGTGCATTAGGAGGAGCGTCTGCAGCAGGTCGAGGGAGGGGATCCTGCCCCTTTGCTCAGCCCTGGGGAGGCCACACCTGGAGTACTGTGTCCAGTTCTGGGCTCCCCAGTACAAGGGGGATGTGGAGCTGCTGGAGAGAGTCCAGCGCAGGGCTACGAGGATGATCCGGGGCCTGGAACATCTGCCCTATGAGGAAAGGCTGAGAGGAATTAAGTCAGTGGTAGGTGGCTCTTTCACCAGAAAAGGGCCAACTCCTCACCTCAGGGGTAGAATTTCTGACAAGAGTGAGGGAATCAGCCTGGCCTCTCTGGCTGTTGAGTCCTGGCTCTGCGGTAGGACTCACGTGCCAGAAATCATTAAAAAAAAAAAAAAAAGACCTGAATTTCTCTCTTTCGCATTTCAGTGAATGTTGAAACATGCAGTTCCCAAATCAGTCTCTTTCTGAGCTGATAAATATTGAAACCTCTCTACAAGTGGAGTGATAGCCTCAATATAATTTGAGTCTGAACATATCTTAGTTTGCAGAGTATTTCCGTATTTGAATTCAAGGTTAATTCCTCTCTCGTGCTGATTAATGATTTCTGTCCTTCTGCCGCTTACTTTTCATAAAGAACTCTGACAGATTTCATTTTTTTTTTTCTTGAGGAAAATTGTGAAACCGCTTATCTCTTCAAAAATTCATGGATTGGGAAAGCTCTGCTGGGTTATTCAGTCTTCTCGCTGGAGCTTGGACAGCTGCAATGATCTTCATGCAAAGAAGAAAGATTATAAATCTATCCATCTAGTTCCAGCCTTTGCTAGCATGCACAGGCAAGTAATGAACTCATACACCTTTTTTTTTGCAGCACGAACATACAGCGTTTGTGGGGAACATCATCCTTGCTCCCTTGAAAGCAGCACACTTAGTTTAGCTGAAGCTGGCTGATTGATCAGCTGAAGGCAGGTCAGGAGCTGCATAATTTATTAGGCAGAGCTTTTAAGTGAAAATGGGGATTTAGCCTGGAAATGCTGTCGCAGCTTTCGTTCTCTGATTTCCTGCCTCTTAAAAGAGATAATCTAGAGCGTTTCTGAATGCAAACCTGAAGGCTAACAAGTGGCAGAACTTCGCACATGTTCTCGACAGAGGTGCTTCTGTACTGGACTCTCCATTGCAGCCCAAGGACAAATGCTGCATGAAGATGTATAATGAAATGACTATATTATATGCCCTGAGGCTCCCAGTTTGAGGGGCCAGATGACCAGCTTCACCTCTATACTGCAGTGTTCTGAGAGAAATTTAACTACTTTTTTCCCTTTAAAAAACTCATGAAGGGAAGATGACCCATTTTCTCTTCTTTTTCCCTTTGCCTTCATTTCTGTGTTTCTCCTGGAAGAGGCTTGCTTTCCCCCATTTGCTTTGGGACACCTGTCTGCTCAAGAGCTCCTCTCAGAGACATATTCAGTGCGATCAAAGGATGATCTTGGGCTCAGGTAGCTCGCAGCAACTCAGTTTTTTCCTCACACACCTTTGTGCTGCTCTGCGCATTGTCAAGTGAAAAGACATCCTGCAATCTTTTCTTTCCCCTTTAATCCTCACCTAGCACTACTCAGGTCACATGAGATGTAAATACAAGAGGCAAAGAAAAGACAGCTCAAAACAATACAGACAGTCTGAATCAAAGCTCCATCAAGGCGTTTTTTCTCTTCCCACTGCCTCTGTTCCAGAAACAAAGAAGAAAACCTCTTTTGATCTTGTGTCTCACTACCTATGAAGAAAATACTTCCTAGCAGACTTCATATTATGGAAAGGTTTTAAATTTCAGGTAGAAGGTTCTGTCCTGGTGCCTGGAAGGCTGATAAACAGAAATGAGAGGTTTCCTTAGTGGATAAAGATAAAACTATAATTCCACTCTGATTATAAATAAATGTTGTTTATGATCAATTTCTCCACATTGCATTTTTTACTCATTGTCCAGATTTTTTATATTCTAACATTTTCTCTCGCATACTTCATTGGAAAGCAAAGGTGTGTAGCTACTTTATCACTGCACCACATACACAATATCTAACTACAGTTTAGAGGAGAAAGTAAGTTTGATCTGATCTTAAAAAAAAAAAAAGCTCAATCAAGGAATTCAATAAAAATAACGCAATACTTAGAATCAACCTCACTTCCATTTAAAACATATGCTGCAGGACCATAGGGCCATGTCCTTTATACATATATATATTATATATAGCCTCTGGACAGTCAAACAATTACTAGGTTATGAAGGCCAAATGTTTTGCAGTTTTTAAGAATTGCCAAAACTGTAATATGAACTTGTGATCTCCCAATATAGCCTTGTACCGACAGATATCTTTCTGTGTAATGGGGCACTGCCTCAGATAACCTAACAAATCCTTTCTCAAGCCTGTAATTCCAGTCTTTGTTTCTGCTTTATGGATTCTGCCAAACGTTCATGTGCCCTGCGGAGAAGTTTGGAGGCTTTGATCATCCGGACTGCTTCCCTTCTCCGTGTAACCTTATATTTGGTACATCACTTACATTCCTCTTTGGGATAACAAGCATTTAAAGGGAAACAATGGCAAAATGCAGAGTCTACTTCACAGAGCGTGTGCTGAACAGGTGGCTACGGTACATGAAAGTTACTGCATAAAGACCATTAAAAAAACCCCAAACTGTAGGCACTCACTCTCTACAAAATGTAATATCCCTATTCCTCACCACACACAATTTAATGGACTGAGTCAATACAATGTTTAATACAATGCCTAATAACTTAGTAGTCCTCAATATCAGCTAGTGGAAGGATTTCGTGACTGGATGAAATATAATGCTGGAAATAAGGAGTAATGGACTAACTGTGAATGTATGTCACAAACTTCTTTAAGAGCTTTAAGGGAACCGTGTTTGACCCACAGTAACATTTTACTGTGTGAACTCTTCCTGCAATCCTGTTTTGTTGCTGTGAGCAAATGCTTAGATGTCCTGATAAAAATGTTGGGACACGTAGGCAGAGAATAAGCAATAACTAAACTGAATCAAAAACTTGGGGTTAGTATATGTATGAGCTTCCATTTAGCAAGAGCCTCAGAAGTTGAAATAGATGCTACTAAATTAGAACCCAACTACCTTTACAGTAATAAAAATGGGAGGTTACATTTAAAAAGCAACGTTTGCCCTTGTGTTTCTCGGAAGAACTCTCTATCCCTAAATTGACAGTGCAGCTGTTCACAGAAAATTACACAGAAAGATTAATAAATTCTTTGCAATTGTAAAATGTATGGTAAGTCCAACAATTTGAAGAACAGTATGGATCAAATTGTTCAGTGGAATTAGAGACCAGGCACATTTGTGCCATGTGGCTGTAGTATTTTATTTGTGAAGGGTAAATAATAAATTGAGAGGAAAATAAATGGGTCTAATTCCAGCCATGTCCACTGACAATTTCTCGTAATATTCCATGATGATCCAAGGGTCTGGGAATACGGAAGGTGACTGTCAGTACACAGCAAAAATATTATCACACACTTCAAAGTTATTGGCTGCCTTTCCTCAAATAAAGTCAGAGCTTTAACGTGCACACTGATGGAAACAGGATGGCCCCTTCCAGACTGAGAGGATACAGACAGACAAGGCAGTAAGATGAGACCAGTAGGAGCCAGCACACGGAGAGCTGCAATAAATCCAGGTCATAAACAAAATGCCTTCTATACTTACAGCCTTCGGAGGCCCCCGGGCTTTCTGAAAGTGCAACAAAAACACTGCTGCACTCTGGGCCTGTAGACTGGTAGGACTCAGAAGAGGAACCGAGTGCAGCGGCTTTAATGACACACACCCCGTTAACTCTGATGTTCTAAGAATCTTTGAGGGGAAATGAGCGACTTTTCATAAGCAGTCAGCAATAGTTTTCTTCTTTTTTTTTGACTAGGCAGATCTCGTTGGCCATACGATAGGGGGAGAGCTGCTGCAGGTTGTACAGAGAGCGCCCGCAGTAATGACAGAGCTCACCTCCCGCCGCTCCCCTGGCCGAGCGCTCCGTGTGCGGCACCAGCTAAGCTGCTGACACTGTCAGTCACAGCGAAGAGCTTCTGGTGGCAACCACCGGGCTACGAAGCGCCGCCGGGCGCGGGGAGGTCCTTCCACTCGTAAATCTCAGCATTAGCCCCAGCGCTATAGCTTTAAGTCCCAAATATTGTTCACAAGTCATGCTTTTCACAAAGAGTTCATTAAAACTAAATCCGGGAGGAACTGTATCCTGTGGCTGGGTTCCCAGGGTTTCGACCACACAAGAGAAGGAACTCAAAAGCACAGCCTAAGACGGACCTAGAGGATGACCCATCACGCATACAGAGATCATCTAACCGCTCAGGTTAACTCTGTGGCTTAGAGACAGCTTTCTGGGGTGCTGTAGCTGCTGTTTGTGAAGCTCTCCTGCCTGAGGCTAGGTGAGGTGCTTCTGCCACGCACAGCGGCAGCCGCATCCCGGGCCCCGTCTCCCCCCGACGCGAGCACGAGCGCTCACAGGGAAAAGAGCAAGTCGGCAGCTGCTCAGATACCCTGACTTTTTACTACCCTTCTAAAGGGCTTTTACAGTCTAACGGTGAGAGGTTTAGCCCTGAAAATGGTTTGGGGAAAGACGTAATTTGGGAAACATAAATCTAATTTTAACGTGCGGTTGGGGAGTATGAAGATCTTTTCTCATATTGAATCATCTAGAACATTTCTGGTCTAGCAGAAACGCTGTTCTAAAAGTGAGATAAGTAATATGGGTCATAACTTCAAGTACTACTACACTTCATTTCAGTCAACGCCCATGCCTGCAGCCTTTTGGGAACCCAGGTACACCACTGGGCGCAAACGAGAAAACGACCTGCAGGGAGGTGCCCTGTGTGCTCCGTAGGCCCGTTTCGTCCTTCAGCTGAGGAGGCCTCGCTGCGCTGATGTTCACCAGCTGGCACCCGCGCTGTGAGGTATCAGGAACGTTGCTCTCAGTTCACCTCAAATCCAGCTAACGTAACTAGACTGGAAGGGCAATGCTGAAAAGCTACTGAGCAGAGCAGCTGGAGCCGCACAGCTACCCCGACTGCTGCCGGAGGCTCTCGGGATTCCTCGAGGTCGGCAGCACAGGCACAAAACACACGTGAAGCGGGCAACACACTCGGCAGCCAAGGGGCGTTCCCCGACCGATTCCCAATCACTTTCTTTTCCAGTATTTTCGATACCAACAGAGGTCTATGTTGGGTTGAACCCTTGAGGAATCCTTTTCTTCGCCACCCATTTCACATTGACCGTTACAGCAAACTAGGCACAAATTTCTCTGTTGGTCATTGGATGCTCCTGAGTAGTCTTGAGATAAAGATGTAGTTAAGATCATCTGTTTTCTCCAAGAAGAATCCGCACCAGGAACAACATCTGTTCATTTTGAAAACTGACGGGCTGCCTGGCTAAGGAACACATCACCACCATGTGCTGTGTACAAATGCTTTTCTGAGAACACGAAAAACCTGCAAAGAGACCACCCGCCAAGAGAGTCTGCATTTCTTTCCAAACCAGAGCACACCATTCAGACCAAAGCTTCGGAAAAGCCATCAGGAAGTGCTTCTGAAGATGTATTATTTTTGTTTGGCAGAATGTGAGACATACAGAAGAAACAAAAAGGCCTGTGTACCACTTGCTATGCTTTTCTTCCAGAAATCAGACTTATTCATGTATAGAAAAGTCAGCCCAGCACACAGGTAGGACTCTGATGGGATGCTGAGAACTGATCAATAGCATCCCCATTAAAATAGCAAGATTATGCTCTATACTTTCCCTGTCATGTGACCTTACCAACGACTTTGATTCAAGCAGCTTTTTATTTATTTATTGTTATTATATAAGCCACTAAAAGCATTGTTAGAAGTGCCAAATTGAGGCCTGACCACTGTTTGACATGAGTGACAGCAGGGTGTCTCACATGCTCTCCAGAACTACTTTTCTTACAGGCACTGGGGGCAGTAGGCAAATGTCAGTAGTTCTTTCTCTAAGGACTAGCTTGTTTAAACCACAACAGGCAAAAACCTAACCGTTGGCGAGGGTGCTTCACAAGACCGAGCCTTAGCATTTTCCTGCTCTAGCCACCAGCCCTTCATGCTTAAAACTTTCGCTGTGCTTGGGCTCCAGAGCACAAGGGGTTTCATCTAAACTGAGGCTTGAATGCTTCTTCCATTTCGTATTGAACTTTAAAATAAATACAGATTCCCTGCTAACAGGTGAACAGACTTAGCTCTGCCAAAGGATTTATCGTTTGAGGATTATTTTCTCCCTCAATGACAACGAAATAGGTGCTGTTTTGGTTGAAAAAAGCTATTCCAATGAGAAAGATTTATAGTAGCACCTAACAGGACAGACTGTTTTTTTCACACATGCACAAAACCCAAATGTGAACTTCTCTAATCAGTGTAACTTGTTCCCCAAACATCTAGGAAAGTCCCACCTACCTACAAAGGCTTTCAGAGCCAGCTCGGCTGCTCTGGCAGTTGTTTATTCTTCGGCACCAACGTTCACAGAAGTGACTTTAAATGCCTGCCTGTGGTATCTAATTACTGTGTCTGCACAAGCACTATCATCTGTTCTTATTTCTTAGTCTCCAGCTTTAAACTCCAGGTTGCTACATCGCACAGTCTGCACAAACAAGAACACAGGGTTGGTTAATGCTCTTCCCTAACTTGTTCTTCCTTAAACTTAAAACTTCCCTGGAGTTTCTCAGAACAGCTTACACTCCCTCCTCTAATCACCGAGTACCAAGCTGAAAACTCACCTTGCCTAAATTACAAAACTCAGAACAGAGACAATTAACCTTCAGGGAGGGGGAAAAAAAAAAGAAACATGAAGTAATGGCTTAAGAATTTCACTCCCCAAAGACTCCAACAGCACTTCAGAGCACAAGCAATAAGGTCTTTAAGTATGTATTTTAGTGCTAATAGAAAAAAAAAAAAAAAAAAAAAAAAAAAAAAAAAAAAAAAAAAAACTATAATAAATGTAAAAACCTTAAGCTGTGAGATGGGCAAGCTGCAGGCATGTCCAAAACACATTGCCCAAAACCATGTCAGAGGAGACCTTGAATATCTGACAAATTACTACTCTGGTCCATCCTAGCAAGCTACTCTGCAAATATCGCAAAATTCAGCCCACGACACATTTTGTCATAAAACAACTCCTACTATTTGCATTTCAAACCTGATGCAATGATTGTTTCCTTTTTTCTTCTTAACGTGTTTCTTTCAAAGCTGCGATTTTCAAAAACTGAGTTGTTAAAAATCAACAAAAATCTCCTCCACATTTCTCTAAACTTTCTCAATCTTTCAAGTATTATCCGAGAGAGAAAAATGCCAGGCTAGTGACTGGCTGCCGGTTTAACCATCCGCATTAAACCTAGACAGCTAATGTTGCAGTTTGCTATTGCCCCGTATTTCATTTCTCCTCACACACAGACAACTCCAGCCAGTAAACAAATACACGGTAACAGGCGCTCTCGTGGGAGCGCCATGCAGTAACACTGCTCCTTTCGAAAGAAAAGAGTTTAATATCTTCTAAGCTTCCCTAAACCATTTTCGCTTTTCTAAAAATAAAGCTGCTTATCACTGTACTTAAGCTTCAGGAACTTTAATTGGACTAGGAATTCCTCTAATGATTAGATAAAGGCTGTTACAATGGATTGACAACAGTCCTCCAAAACAACAACAATAAAACCACCCCCCCGCTCCTTTTTCCTCTTTACATACACCTTACTTGGGAACATGATGTTAGCAACTGTTGTCAATTAAATGATGAAATTTTGGAAAGCAAAGCTTCCTTTCAAAAGCACGTTTCAGACTTCTGTTCGCTAAGCGGTGAGGAAACAACCGGACAACCCGGCAAGTCCTGTCAGTAACAACCTGAACTTTGTGCTGCACCTCAGGCCTGAAACTAGGAAAGCGCAGGTGTACACAAGATGAGCACTGGAGACGCTGGACTATTCAGACTTGCAGGGGAAAAGTAGATTTACAAAGTGTAACAAGCTCAAACACTACCTTCTTACATACAACACACCGACATCTTGAAAAAAAGGTTAATAAATCAGAGTTTTCTGAAAAGAGGCAACTATTGCGCATTCATTCTGGACTGTTTCTTAATGAAGCTATTTTTGCTCAACCTTGAAAGGTTATTGTGTTACTGAACCTGCCAGCAGCAGGGGCCGTTCCCAGCGGTGCCGTTCGCCAGGAGGACGGGGTGTTACATTCTCGTCCTCATTGTGTTTATTCACCAGCACTATCCAACTTTCCAGAGACGTGAAAACTACCAAGATTTGACAGCAACTATTTACTGCCTGGTGAACTTGGCTAGGCAACCAAAACTACTTTCCAAGTGTGTAATCAATATGTACAGTCATGTTAAAAGCTATTCTTGTATAACAAAACCCAGATCTAAGACAACCAACATTCAAGGAGAGGGGAGAAAACATTGCACTATAATTAACACTTGAAAACAAAATAAAAAATAACCACAGTTTTACACTAGTTGGGTCAAATTAATTTTATTATGCTCCATGATGAATTGCCACCAGTGCAACATCCTATTCACTGTACATTTCAAAAATTCACATACTAAAAATTTCAGTTTGATAAATGTAAAACTGAATGATTGAGACTTTTTTTGTACGGATTTCGCATGTGTAAGTGGCTAGCTGATACTGTCTATGCACACAGAGTGTTGAGATACACAAGCCTCATGCTAGTCTGTTAATTGCTAAGGCTACCTGGACAGTCATTTAATGGGAGCATACAGGAGAGGCCTTCATCACGACGCGGAGCAACAACGCACCGGTGCCACGAAACGCTGTCTTCTGCTCACAGGGCAAGCGGGCGGCGCTGAAGCGGCGGGTAAGACTTTACCTTCATTGCTATTGCAGTCTTTATGCCTGAATTTCGCCTTGTACATGCGCTATTGTAAAGCAAATGTTAATCTGGACACCACAGAATGTTGGTGTCCAGACACTGACTTTTTATATGGAGGGAAAAAAAGGAAAAATAAAAGAACAACAAACAAAAAACAACAGTTCCTTTGGCCAGCATCTACAAATAAAAGTTTTATTCAATAATAAAACTTCACCAGAGCTCCCAAAACCTGGAATCAAAATTTGATTAATGAACTGTAATGTGCATAATTATATTACAGAAATCCCAACTCAGAAAACATAAGAGCTAAACATACCTACTAATTAGCGTGTTTGGAAAACCTCTAGGCCTCATCTGCTTAATTTTAAATGCCCTATATGCAATAAGAATAAGGAAGCAGAGCCAGAAGTTATATGAAAGCCATACAAATTGTTTTCCTTATACACAAGCTCTTAACTCCATGGACATTAGTGAACCCAGGCTGCACTTGCACTTGACTCAGTGCTCAAGACGTTACAGCAGCAAAGCTGTCAGGAAGGGTTTCCAGTAGCAGCGGGCAATGCAAAAGCTACTGCAGGAAAGTTAGACCACTTGCAATTTTCTTTTTCCTCAAGTTATGTGCTTAAATTACTCTTGGAAGAAAGTCAGCATCCTCTGAATAATTTAACTACAACCATACCTCTCCCACTACCTTTCAGCAACTTTCCTTTCATTTTCTTACGTCTAAACTCATTCTCTAAAGACTAGGTTATAACTGTGTTAGAAATCCAAGCCATATCATGCAGGTCCAGCCTGTCAAGATCAGGTCAACACTGGGTTTCAGTCAATACAATTCTGATAACTTAATTTGATATCTTGACTACAGTGAGAGATCCAGGAACACTAAGTATTAACTATGCTCCAAATATGACTGACTTAACTAAATATTCTGCGTCTGTTTAATGTGGTTCTCTTAAAAAAAAAAAAAAAGGAAAACAAAAAACCACACTCTACCTGAAAATTACAGTAAGTAACAGTAATTAGTGCTGCAGATATTAAATACCCACCTAACATAGATTAGTATTTTGTAATAGGCAGATATGCCAATGTTTACCACACTATAAAAGTACAACTTATATAGATGTGCAAGCTGTGAAATGAGAAACCCATTTTCTGTCCACTTACTCCAATACCATTCCTGTGAATAGGGTCCTTGATCTTCATCACAAACCCTGGTCTTAAAGCCAACATATTAAGACAGAATATTGCCATAAAGTTCAGTACATATTCAAATTGTATATTCCGAGTCAATGGCTTCCCGACTTCCTGGATGTGGGACTGGTGCTTTAGCATTTGTTATGTACCATAACTCAAAGACTGCAAAGTAATACCACTAAAGTTTACTTTATTAGTACACCAATGCCCTACACATTTTAAAATGTAATTAAACATTATCGAAGCAAGCATTAATTGCAGCCCTTCAGCCCAAAGAACACATAAAATTGATTTTTAAAAATAAATCAAACTGTAGCAATTGCCAGACTCCAGTAAAGCCCCCCCAGCAATTTACACTTCTTCCTTCTGAAAGGTAAGAGCTGGAAAGAGAGGGTAGAACTGGTCTGCATCATAGATGTCTTTACCACTACTTTACTACCCTGTTTGACCTCAGATAGGTAGTTCTCTAATTAAAGCATTCCATTATTCACTGCTGTTCAATAGCAGTCTGTATTGCTACAGTTAGGGCAAGGTAATCTTCACAACTAGCTGTGCATATCTGTATGATTTCGTCTTTACGTAAAGCGTACTAGAAAAGTTTGAACTGCCATGTTGTGATGTACTTGTAACTGTGCAATATTATAAATCAGCCTCAACATTCATGTAATGTTGCATTTGAAATGAAGGGGCTAAATAAACTAAGAGCTGCATCACTTAAAGAACATAGTGCTATACTAGGTTTTAATAAGAAAATTTAGATACAGAAAAAGTAGGGTATGAAAATAGTGTTTTCCTTCTTGCATTATAACTAAATTACATTAAGGTTTTTGTCAGTCTCACATATTACATTTAAACTCCCTTGTTGATGGAATGGAAAATATTCACATGTACATGATCATCCAGGTGTAAACTCGCACACATTAACAGGGAGTAGCTTTGTAGAGGATTATGACAAACCTTTACAGATTAAATGAGGTATTGCACAGATTAATAAAAAAGCAAAAGGCAACAAAAATATACAGCAAATTGGTAGAACATTTACATGATAAATTTTACAGAATCCATAGACAGAAAGTAGTGTTTAGTATATCATTCACCTTAAAAAATATATATATAATATAATATATGATCAATCGTCCCATTCGTCATCATCCTCAAAGTCTTCTTCATCATCTTCATCCTCATCTTCATCTACAAGACAAAGAAGCACAAGTCACTTGCACGCAGGACAAAAGTGTTCCTACCTGTTCCACAATTTTCATGGGGGAGTGGGGGAGGACGAGATGAAGGAGTGGGAATGGAACCATCATTTCAACACAGCCAAGACAATGTATTTGGTAACACTGAAGCACTGAAGTATTCTGCTAAAATTGCTAGATGTGACATTTGGCTTAAGTTGTAACCACTATCAAGACAGAAGTTCTAATTCCTTTCATTTCTCAC
>VZSV01000031.1:2165586-2179000 GCA_013398735.1 Nothocercus julius
TATTTTCTCCCACTTCAGTGTTAGAATCATCTCAAAAATTTCTAAAATTGACTTGACAAATTCAGGTGAGAAAATCCATAAACTCTAGAAAACCCTCATATTCCAGATCTCAAAGGCCAGACGAATATGGCATTATCTTTTGTACATCTACCACAGGTGTGCAGAATGTGCTAGTTTAAATTTGTTAAAAAAGAGATATACTGCCTCAAACATCTCAAACTGAAATACAGTTACACATTTATTAGTAAATTAAAGACTGTTACACCATGTTAAATATACTTCATTCCCCCCCCCCCCTTTTTTATTTTTTTTTTTTTAAAAGAAGTATCACAGTCTTTATTTACCTTGGGCCATAATACTTAGTCAACCTGGACATGTCAGCAAATTTCCTTCAGGAGGAACGCTCAATGCTACAACTGCTTTCAATATTTTTTGCAACTTTTACAGCATAAAATTTTCTCTACAGATCTATTTGTCAAAAGAAGCATACTCCTAAATACAAAGTGCCTACAGAAAGAAGTTAAAGATTTACATATTATAAGTGCATAATCTGTTTATAAAAGTATTTAGTCATCTGCAAGGAAAACTAAGAGTTTGTTCCTTAGTACAGCTACACTGGGACTAGATGATGGGGCTTGAGATGGGAAGATGTTGACTTCCTTGCTTTACAAAAAGCAATGGCGATCTTGAATGCTCTGTTGTTTCCTCTCACATTCCTTCTACAATCATTCTAACTACTGACTAGTCTTAGATTAGGGTACTCGCAATTTAGTGCTATTAATGGGGTATTTTTGGTTTATTTTACTGTAATGTTAGAAGTGGCTCACCTTTCTGGTATAACATCCTCCAGACATCAGCTACCAGACTCTTAGGCCAACACATTACTATCAATCCATTTTATACCACCCATAGGGTGAAGTCACCCTAACAGCAGTCCTATATCTGCAGGCAGAACTCACCTTGCACATGTTGAGTGTCCTAAAGAACATACCAAGAAACACCCTGAGCTGCAGCAGGAACAAGAGAGGCAACCACTAGGGGTACAGGCAGCCTCAACATCTGCAGAGCACAGGACTCTTCTAAGGTGACAGGAAGTGATCTAGTGATTGCATTACAGTACCATTACTGCTGATAGTACATTACTGCACTCTCTGCAGTTGTTTTTCACTGAAGTACTCAAGAGATTAGCAGTCTTTGCATAGTACTTCTTGCAAAAGCTCTTAAAAATTGAATTTAAAAGTTTACTTAAAGTGAGAAGTGAATTTGAAATGAGAAAAACCCATATAGCAAATGCACTTTCTCATCATTTTCTTCAGCAGTAAAGTCTTACTTTAAAAAATATAAAAATACGATCCAGCCCAAAGGAAAAAGCTACAAGTTACTGTTCATGCTTTGGTATTCTATCCATTTGCAAGTTCCATGAGGGACTTGGATAAGAAACTGCTTTACTTACAGATTTCAGTTGTATACCCTGTCGTATCTGGTCTAATAGTGCATCTCTTCCTGAGCAGGACACTGGTCGACTGTTATGTTCTACTTTCTTTAACTGAGCACCTTCTCTGATTTGATCTAAGAGTGCTGCTTTGTTTCCTGCAGGAACTGGAAGCTGGTTGTCAACCTCTGAGTGAAGACCTGGTGGTGGAGGAGGACCAGGAGGGGGTGGAGGTGGAGGTGGAGGCGGGGGCACTGATGACCCACTTGCTGGTGGTGGTGGTGGAGGAGGAGGACCAGATGGTGCAGATGATGAATGCACTGGAGGTGGAGGAGGATTCATCCTGTTTGGAGGAGGTGGGGGCACTGTTGCACCTGGTCTAGATGGAGGTGGGGGTGGCGGTGCTGCTGTGGGAGCTCTTGAAGGAGGAGGAGGAGGAGCCCCTCGGCCTCTAGCAGGTGGAGGAGGAGGGCCCGAGCTATGGGGAGGTGGTGGTGGAGGGGGTCCTCCTCTGCATGGCGGTGGTGGAGGTGGAGCTGAAACAGAACAAGACAGAACAGAGAATTACATGCTACTCCATACTGAAGCTTTACAGAAAGATACTTTAAAAAAAAAAAAAAAAAATACAACCACCACCACCAGGCTTTGCCTTTCCTTTTACAAGGATCTCTGTGCCTGTGCAAGCTTCATCAACCCTGAATTAAGTCAAAACAGCTGAAGATAAATAACACTTATATGAACGTAAGCTAGGGTGAACACAACCCCTACTGTCTGTCTCTATTTTGAGAGCACAGACTATGACTGCAATATGTAAAAAGAATCCCAAGTCATAAAACAATCTCTGTCAGTAATTATTTATCGGGAGGGGGAATGTCCTACTGTAGCAATTTCCTTCATAATCCAAACATATCTGAAGATTACAGTTTCTCTTGATAAAATTTGGCAAGATTTCAAAAGAAACGTTCAAAATTCTGTGAACTGTGAAAGAAGGAAAGAGAAAAATGAGATGTTAAAATACTCTTAAGATGAAGTATACATCATTTCCATGCTGTAGATTATTATTAATTTATACTGGAATTATTGAAGGAAATATTTTTTGAAGCATTAACTTCTAGTAATAAAAAAAAGGAAATGTGTTAATACTGGGAGAAAGTGGCACACAGTGTCAAGTACACTGCCTTCAACCGTGCGCATGGGCACTCTTAAGTGGGACCTGGCAGCAAACAGGGCAGTAGGAGCCCTGGTAGAGCACCTCAAGTTACTGATGACAGGGGACATCTCCATCATCTCTCTCCACTGACTACTGCTTCACTGGAGCAAAGTTGCCTTCACGACACATCACTCAAAGTTTGCCTCTTCCTGCCATGTAAAGTACCTCCTAAACAAATGCTTTTTGGTACCACCACTAGGCAATAAGAATAGCAATCTCTATACTTTGTTGAAAAAAGTCTCCTTTCTCCCAAAAGAAATCTAATACTCATTTAGAAATTTTATCTTGTTAATAGTACAAGCATTTTTAAAATCTCTTCCTAAAAAAACTGCTTCATGAGTTACAATTATGCACCTACACTCTAAGCATTTGGATAGATTAATCTGGAAGAACTGGCAAGTATTAACAAAAATATCTTTATATGATCTTAATTTTTGCTAACAGAAGCTACTCTGAGCCCTTCCCTCATATTTTATGTCTACAAAATTCGAATGAAATATATGAACATTCCCCCAAAACCTTATAAAGCTAAGTCTTGCTCCCTTTTGCTGAAAATAATTTCCAACAATATTGTTATGTAAAAGACTGTAAGAAGAAAATAGTATCAAAGATACTTCAGTGCAGAGGATCATTGCTAAGAGTTTGTGTTGAATTGTACTTCCTTTGCTATTAGCATTTTAAATAGCACAGTTCGATCTCCTCTTCCATTAAGCATCTAATGGCTTGTGGTTTGTATGGTTGTTTCATATAACTACTTAGTAATATGACAGTGCCTGTTTATATATATAATGTATGTCATTTTCTCTCTCTCTCTCTCTCTCTCTCTCTTGAAAAAAATCACATTTAATTGCATATGCTTTGATTGTGAAAAGGACTTTGCCCTCACGAAAGAGGCTTGATTTTTACCTTTTCTATTTTCCCCTTCCTGTTAACAGCTGAGAAAGCAACCTGTCTGCAAGGGAACAGAGGTGAGAAATCCCTGAAAAAGCAACTTGAAGGAAGAACCACCTATGCCTCCTTCCCTGCACATCCTATAGAAAGGCATACTGCTCTTAACTGTCATTTTCCTAAACTTCAAATAAATTTCTCCTCTCTTTATCTACATCAGATCCAGAGAAATATGCAACATCCAAATTGCAGAAAAACAGTTCAGGAGGGTTTTTTTTAAGGTTTATCTGCACTTTAACTGAGAAGTGAAACGAATGAAAATTCCGTATCCTGTATTAGAGTCCCCTCCAGAGCTGGCTATAGGTAGCTATAACACCTATAGCAAAGCTTTGCTCTCTTTTAAGCAAGGAGGAGAGACTATTACTTTCCCCTCTCCTACCCTTGTGAAGCCAAGCGAAAAAAAAGAAATTTTTAAAAATACAAATTAATCTGAACATGGGTATTAACAAAGAAGCTGTAAAGTTTATCAATAGCATCATCACCGAAACAAACAACCTCCCCCCCCCCAAAAAAAAAAAAAAAAAAAAAAACACAGCAGTAACAAAAACAGAGCGAGAGAGCAGGCAAGTAAAACAAGAAATAAACTTCTGTTTCAACAGAACAACAAATTGACTGTGATTCTCTTCAGCATCTTAGCAGGGTGAACACTTAAGCACAGAAATTCTTGCAACAGAAGACAGGAAAGTGTGTTTCAGTGGAAAAAAAACAGAACATTTCAAACAGAAGTCAAAACTACCCACTACAATATATTCCTGGATAAAACCACTGAAATTATGAATTTTAAACTTTTAGGAGCATTCATCTATCTCTACCACAAAGCAAAAGCCTGGTCCTATTTATCATGCATGTTAAAGATAAGGCAGCTAATCTTTCAAATTCATGCATGCAAAGTTGTCATAACTTGACGTTAATGCACACATTTTAGAAAAGCTAGCATTTTACAAGTATTTTAAACTAGTCATAGGGACTTCCAGACAAATCTTGTCAAAGAACTTTTCAGTCAGTAGTGTGTGCTATCATTAACTCTGTACACATTTGAACAGAGCTAAGATTATATAAAGAAACTGGCAGACTTATTACTGAGACAAAAATCAAGAATTCAAATTTTGCTTGCAATTCAACTAACAAAGAAGTCTGACTAGTATTTAGTATCACCATCAAACAAATGTGGACTAAGATTTCCTATCCAATAGGAAAGAATCACACAGTTAAAGCACGAATATTTTGAAATATATGCTTGGATGCCAGCTCAAATACATACCACTCCAGCGTGGGGGACCTAAGAAATAAATGTAATAAAATTACTGTTCCCAGAACCTGTATCTATTCACTAGAACAATTTATTCACCAGATTAAAATGGCTATAATTCCAACAGTTTCGATGGGCAATGTTTAACTGAAGTTTGATTGGCAATGTAATTTTCAGACTGACTTGCCATGTTGCAGCAGCTGAGACTATTTATTTAAAAGTTGGAAATTACTTCAGAGTTTTCTCAAAGCAGAAACCTAATCAGACCTCCCTGATCAAAAACTGCTACCTTTTACTTTAAACAGGGAGAGGAGGGTGGACAGGGGAGGAGACACCTTTGGTTTCTTTAAAAATCTACATCAGATTTCCAGGTCTCTAGCTGTTGCAAGGCACAGCACACACTGCTGCTAGGGCTGAAGGGACACCATACCACACCCATCCTTGTCAGCCACGTACTACTACTACAACTGATAACAGAAATATGACTTTTAAGAATTTAATTTATTTAGGAGGTTGAGACTATAAATAAAATATATATCACTTGCAATCTGAAAAAATCCATATGAAATGTATTGCATAGCTTTGCAAACAGCAAAGCATTACTGGAAGTTACTTAGCTGACATAGAAAAGATTTAGAAGAAAGTACTCTGATGAGTGATGCACAGACCTTTTTTTTTGATTGTTTTTTTCCATAAAGGTCCTTTCCAACCATAACAATTCTATGATTCTATGATAGTGCACAATGTACAGAAGCATTACAAAATCCAATATATCTATAGTGGTATGAAGTCCAGAGTAGAATATCAGAAACCGATTACCATCAACAGCTTACAATCCAATGTTTAAGGCAAAATAACCCCTGCAAAATCTTATGTGAAAGTAAAGGGGAACCCACCTTGTCTACGGAGTTCATTTTTAACAGCTTCTACACCTCCTGTTTTTTCAATGAAGTCATATATGGCCTTTGAAGTTTCTTTGTCTTTTAGTTGAGCCTCTGAAATTCCGCACAGATCAAAAAGGTTTTTCAGTTCTGGGTCCAAGTTGTTTACCTGTAAGTTAAACAGATTAGTTCCAAGTATCTTGAAATAGTACTTTTTTTTCCCCAATTTGTATTAAAAAAAAAACCAACAAATGTACTTAGGAGGAACAGCAAAAACAAAATCACTTTCTCCATGCTGAATTTGCAGTCAGAAAGTAATTTTAGGACTATTTTAGGAGTGGGATGTACCTAACAAAAACTTGTTTTACATGTTTTTCCCTCTATCCCACCTCTGTTCCCTTCTGCTCCTCCATCATCTTTCTATGCTTAAATTACAGAAACAAAGCAATCAAAAATACTGTGAAGTGCAGTTAATATTTAGTTGACATCAATCTTCAACCAGTTAAATTAAAAAAACCAAAAAAACCCAAAACACTCTGCAGCTTTTAACCATTCAACATGTTGAACAATGTATTGAAATACTTACATCAAAACCTGTGTTTGGATCCCAACCAACATGTCCAATGTGCCTTAAAAAAAAGTAGAAAAGTCCATTTAATCCACACAGTAAAAAGGGTCTAATTAACCAAAATAATTATTTTAAAATAACAATTTTAAAATTAAGAAAATAATCCCCAGATAACTGTATCACCACCTAGCTTCCACCTTGATCTCACTGGACACATCAGTGCCTCATTTGTGAGGGAAACAACAATACTTCCCTTCTCACTTTTTGCCTTGTGAGAAAAAGGCGGCAGAGAAAGTGGCAATTTCACCCTTAGGAGGTAGTCTGCAGCAAGGCGTTAAGGCTCCATACCATCCTGCAGTGCTAATCCTGATACTAATAGGAGGGCTGCACAAGACCAAGGAGAGTATCCGCCACAGTCTTCAGTGTCACATGGCAGGAATCCTCCTCTGGCCTCCCATCCTGGTTTGCTCTCACTTTCCTGACATTCCTCCCATTCCTGTTGGATCCAGGCTTGGGGCTGTTACTACCACCAGAATCCAAGTTTCCTCTGTGACGATGCTGTTCTATGTCCAGTTGTTGGATAAGAATAGGAGAAAGTCTGATTTTAAATTGCATTATGCTACAGAAAAGACAGAACTAAAAGCCCTTTGTTTTGCTTAAATATTAATATCAATTTGTAAGATGGCAGAATGGAAGGCATATTGAATTCCTTCTATTACCAACATACAGTCAGACTTAGCACCATGGTATTATTCTGCATGTTAAGAGACAGCCTGCTTCGTGCAAACCAGATATGTATTTCCAAATATATATAGTCTCAAATCCATTTATAATGTAAACTTCTGTTAACTTGCCCATGCCAGTTTAATACTAGCAAATATAATCTTACACTTATCTCCCTGCATACCTGTACATTTCATAATGCTATTTTAAAAAGCTTGTGAGCATGATACAATTAATCAGAAATTACTACTATACTTTACAGACGCAAGTAAAATGTTAACAATATTTCTTTTTTTTTTTTCATATTTCAAAGGAAGGAAAATAAAAGTTACTTGTACATAACGACCACAAACATTATGCACTGCAATGAAAAACAAAGCCCTGGAAATGTTTATAAGGTAACCATAATTCCTGTAATATTTTTTAAAAGTGTAGACAGCAGTAAGCTGTATTAATACAAGTACTTTGTTTTCTGTTTTTGAACTGTTCGGAATAGTGAAAGTGAAAAACCACTCACTCATTTTCAAGCTCCTTCTGCAAAGGTTTACTATATACAATTTAAAACTACACTTAACACTAGCCGGTACACAAACCCTGACAGAAACTAGAACGTATCCTTTGTATGAACTTCATTAAATATTTTATATCATCTTATTCTCAGCTTTTCTAGGACAACCTGAATATTTCATAACTGCACATAAAGTGTTCCACAACCGTCAGAGCCTGACAGACGTTACAAACCCAGTCTCATACTCAGTATATTATCTGCACTACTTTACACCCCTCCAACAGCTCTGATCAGAGGCAAAGTACATGGAGGCAAACTGTGATTTGCAGTTTTGTGTGCCTGGGCCAAGTCTACATCAGCATAGCTACAGCAGTGACAAGCTACTAATTATTACTTAATTTCCTTATGGATTAAGTCTCACTTTGGTATTTTCTGTTTTTCCTGTATCAAGAGACAGCAGCAGATGTAGCCCGTCAGTTCTCTACTCAGCAAGATGTCTGATGCGTTTAAAGCACAGCCTGGTGACGGAAGGATTTTAGCCTCTCCTTTATTTTCTGCCCTCTTCTACAGAGCACTCTCTCAAAACACTAAAATAATATTACTATAATTATAATAATATTACAGTAACTAGTAGCACCAGTGTTATTTTAGGGATTTTTAGTCTAGAAAAATATATCAGTGTAAGCAATGCTAAAGAACGCTTTAGGCTCACTAACCTGAGATGCAATCCTAACACTTACTTTCTAAGATTTCATGATGTTTCCTGCAATTAACTCAAGCTTTTTATTTGTTAAAGCAGCAGCATTTCATTTTAAAATGCTAAAGATCAAGTAATCAAACTACTGCTCAACAAACCACCAGCAATTCAGTAAACTCAAGTAGAGCTTTCCCAAACAACATCTTCCCTCTCTAGCAACAGCTATCACGTAAGAAATTCTAGAAAGCAAACTCAGTTGATTCTTAACAGGCATCCAATGCATTCTGTACTTTCATCACAAGATACAGTGCCAGCCCCCGTACCAGAGTAAGTAACATTACAAACAGGAAGCCAGAGATGACCACAGGGCTGTATTGTTTCCATTACCTTGCAAAACCAAATCGGCAGGCGCACTTTGTGGGACAATGTGCAGCCACAGCCTAAGAACTTGATGTAAAAAGTTGATCAATGAGGCTGTTAAGCTAACCACTTAACCAAGGCATCTTTATGCAGCTAAGTGACTTCAGGATAGCAAGTTACTTGTGTTTTGAACTGAACTCCACCTGTGTCTCAAGTAACTTGCTTTAAACCTCATAGTGTGTTTGCTCATATCCACTATTATTTAAGTTGACCCAACAGTCAACACAGTTTAAACCTGGAATATTTGCATGTGTAACTGGCAAATCTCAAAAAATGTCCTTACTGGAAGTTAGATGGCGTCCCAATATCTGCCTTTGTCAATCTTTTCTTTTTAGTTTTTCCTTTCTTCTTTTCTTTGGTATATGAAATATTGTTGACTTGTGGAGTGTAAAATCTGTTAGTTGTAATTTCTGGGTTTTTGATATCAACAGTTGCCATTGGTAGGTTTGGACCTGTGAAGAAAAAAAATACAAGATTTTTATTACTATTTCAACAAAATCCTACTTAACCATACTACTAAGTCTCCACTCCCTCTCCTTACATATACACTTTTTTTGAATGGGAAACTACCTGTACTGTAGCCAGTGTTCCACATGCAACTGAGTGCTGGATGTCAGAAGTATTAACCATATTATTTGCTGAAGAAAAAAAAGGTGCTGCTACAGCAGAACAATGCCAGCACAGTTTTACGAGCTGGAATTTAATTTTTGTAATTTTGGCAAAGGAGATGATTTGAAATTAAAAAATTATGATGGGTACAGAATTCGTGAACTTTTTTTATTAATCAGAACACGAAACATTAAGGTATGTCTGTACACTGAAACAATTTTAACTACAATCCTAGATGTAAGTATTCTGAGTTCCATAAATAAAACAGAGACACGAACACGCCCTGACAGCACAGTAAACTGATCTTAAAGGGGATCTTTTGCTTAGCAAGCATCAAATGGGAACGATTTCTGTTACAGCACACAGAACTTCACACAAGGACTTCAGACTGTAGATAGGCTTCACTCTGTACATGTTAGGAAGTCTCTGAAGCAGGATTTCCCATTTTTTCATTCTTTGGTTCACAAAAGAATCAAAGATCCAGACAAAAATGGAGCTTGAAGAGTACTATCAAGAAAAGCAGCATGGAAAACAAATACTCGAATTATGAATTAAATTCATAATTCATTATGAATTATTAACCTTATTCTCGAGATTAACAAATTGGAAATGTTAACATAACTAATGTAGTTATTTTAAATGTATCTGAATTAAACTGCTGCCAATTTTAGCATTCTACTTGTATCTGTTATTTACATAACCCTAGTAAAGGATCTTTTCTAGAAGCTTTTCACCCACTTTTTCCTTCTAGTTTCCACTAAAGATAGCAGTATTTAAACACTAAGAAGCAATTTAAGCCTGTTTTTCACAAATATCTACGGTGTAGGTCTTCCAAAAGCAATACAAAAATAGGATCAGTAATCTCATTCTTCCAAAACTGAAGCCATCTTCCATTCCCCTCCAATTTGCTACGCTACGGGCAGCAAATCAATTTAAATAGTTTATCTTAAACTCAGGCTTCCGACCTCACACTAAAGTGGATGAGAAAAAACATGAGAGTTTGGTAGAGGAAAACATTTGGACATCTATTCACAACTGTTTGTATGGAGTACACAGTCATCCTATACCTTCTGAAAGAAGCAGCCTCCTGAAACCTGGGCTGATAATTCACCTGTAACAGGTGAATTATCTGACACTTGTAGTTTCACACCTCCATAGCAAGTATCTAGTATCGACCAGAATAATAAACAAAAACAAAAAAGAAATGAGACACTGAGCTAGACAAAGCTTGTCTGGCAGCTCCTACATCCCACTGTAACTGAGGACAAGATTTAAAACTGCATGAAAATGCCACAAGGAACAGCAAGTGTTTGCTGCTAGCAGCAATTACAGAAATAGAAATGCTACAGTCTAGACAGCTGTCTTCTGAGAGTACTAAAACATACATTGACCACATATTGACCACACACTGCTACGTACAGCAATTTGTAGACAATACTTAGAATTAGCATTAAATTCACTTATTGGTCAATACTATCCACAGCAAAGTTAAATGTTAAGTACTTCTTTAGGATAAATGCACAATTACAGTCTTTATTTCATAGCTTAATACAAAACACTGCAGCAATTCCCTTGCTATTCCACCACTGATCAGACTCTCCTACTGTTACAGGCATTTGCAGTTTCAAGCTGCATTGAAACTTAAAATGAAAATGCTAAACTGCTAGCAAGTTCTCAATATACTCACAGCTGACCAAGGCTTTCAATATATGCCTTGCTTTTTGCATGCAAAGACTAGATTAACCATAAAAAGTTACATGAAGAAAAAGACACTTTCAAAACGAAGCATTATTTACCCAAACTCAATTTAAGTGCTGACAGCCCGCTTCCTTGATACTAATATTCATTCTAGATATCACATAAAGACCTTTAAGGTAAAGTAATTCTTACCGTCAGCCTTATCTCTTAGATGTCCATGAGGGATATAAGAACCTTGAAAAGAATTATATTTTTCTAGAACTGCCATATTTATATCCAGCAAAAATTTTCCCATCATAATACATGCACCTTCCCCATCAGGTATAGACAGCTCGATAAATGAAGATGAGAGGGGCATATAGAGTTCATCATTAGGAAGAATCTGACAATATAGTGGCTTTAAGCATCCACTGCTATCCTTATCTGTGATATCTTCAGAAGGGGCTCCAGAAAAAGTGGTGCAAAACATTTTGAAATATTTTCAACTTTAGAAAATTCCTTTTATTTTAGAGCGTCTCTGGTCTGTCTGTAGCCTTGAACAGATGCCTAAGAATAACAGCAAACTGGTCTAGTTAGCAGCTGAAATAGGTCTGTCGCATGGTTTTTAGAGATTCCCTCAAAGCCTAGTCGTCTGACAAATCCTTCTTTCAGGCAGGACTTCACTAAGAGGTCAGTTCAACCACAATAACTCCTCTTTATTTGCATAAAGAGACCTCGTCATTATAAATGAGAGCAGAACATAAATCCCAGGAAATTAGAGGCTAACACACTTTACATAACTGTTAATGCTAATTTGGTTTAATCCTGCAATTCTATAAAAACAAACAAACAAAAAAACTAAAAAATGCTTTAATCCCTATTACTGAAAAGATCCCACCAAACAAACAATATATTCTCCCATACAGCTTTACATTTACCTAGACATATGCAAAAAATCTAAACAAGTCCCAGCTAAGACCAAATGCCCCACAGTGTTCCAAGCACAGATCACATGCTTACAGAGATGTGGCTGTTCCTGTTTTTCAGCTGTTAAGTAACTATGTACTGATACAGAACACAGGAGAAAATGAACAACAACAACAACAACAAAAAAAAATCAGATAATCCATTTTTGAAAAATAAATGTTCTCTATATACAGAGAGCAACACAAAACCCAGTTTACCCTACAAGGGCTGCTTCTTCAGGTAAACCCTGACAATATGCCTGTCCTAGATTGAATTACAAGTACTGAGGAGTCTGAAGGCCATCATCATCTGAGGCCATAACCTGTGTTCTGAGCATGTCTCATCTGAGGCTACAGAAGGCAGGAACACAGCTAAGCAAACCCTATCAGTAAAGCAGTCAAGCTTTATAAAACTCAAGGAACACATTAAAGGGACACCGGCATCCCAGGTTAGTAAAAATACAGAGGTGCTCAGAGCTTTGACTAGTGATTATAAGCATAAACACTGAGCAAAAACCTGTTTTTTTTTTTTTTTTTTTTTTTTTTTTTTTTTTTTTTTAAGAACAGGTCAGCAAAAACACATTGGATCAAAGTATTACAAGTTTAGCCCATCAGCATTCTTCTTCTAAGAAGCTACTGCTGCCTTGCTGTAACAGGATGAATAATGGAGACTTCCATTCACATTTTTAATACAAAAGTTCTCATAGGTTTCGTTTTCTCCTGTCTTCCTCCAGTCAGAGATAGCAAGTCAGACAAATGACTTGTTTTGTGTTATGGTAGGTAAACACAGTAGAGACAAGAGCTATTTTATTTTGTGGCACATGGTACCGTGACTACTCTTTTACTTTCCCTTCTGCTTTGCAGACACTGCACTGAAGATACTGCTCAGGTGAGGGGAGGCTGTACAGGGAGAAGAACTACAAGATGAAGCCTAAAGAAACTCAGAGGATCAAAGCACCTGAAGGAATCCTACTGAAGAAAGGGGTATCAGAAATGACCAGCCCCAAGTTACCCACATTACTACCTATGCTTCCTCAAGACTTAAATATTCATGAGAACAGAAACATACATTTATTTGAGCCCTGTTCTATACTACGAAGGCTTTATTTGGAAACAGGTTTCTGCGACCTAAGATGCTTAGGCACCTTGGTTAGTATAAACTTCAGACCATCTCCTCAAGTCTGCAAGTTTACAGTTGTCCTCAGGGTTGAGGGACATCAGATAATCAGTTGATGATATCTCTGCTCAAGTAGCAAACTAATAGTCATTACAATATGACCTATGCTCTGATCACCAACAGAAATATCACAGGTTAAATCACTTTTTAGGTGTAGTGCGGGTTTGTGACAGTCTTAACTAAGCTTGATATTCCCTGATGAGCATCTTTCACTTGATCTTAGAATAAATGATAACATTTTTCAATCAAAGTTATACTTAGTTTTGATACCTTCCATCAATTTAGTGATGGGAGGATCTTCTGAGGGAACCTGCATCTTTATGTCAGCAAGATCTGTTTGAATAATCCTT
>VZSV01000031.1:2184453-2197218 GCA_013398735.1 Nothocercus julius
TATTTTGAAATCAAACTGCCAAGCTTAAGTCATTTCACATTAGAACTTACTAAAAGTTAGAAGCTCCACTGTGTTAAGGATCTACCCTGCCGCTCATACAAAGAATGATTTCAAAGCAGACTGGGACATGTAGAGGCACCAGACAATTCCAAGTCATTGCCTTCTGTTCAAATTCCTGCATGCTCTCAAAAAATATCTTTCAAATTCTCCAAATCTGCATTCCTGATACTGGCAGTAATAACTGTGAGCCCTGATAATAGTGACAATAATCACATAATAGCAGTCACAATAAAGGAGGCTTCTACCAGTTTGTTAACTACCTCCAGATCAGCCTTCAAATAGTAACTTCAAGAAAATTTCACCTTTGTAAGGTTGTATCTGTGGCACTGCAGTATGACATTCAAGGAACAAGTTTTTCACTCAAATCTAATAATTGAATGGCCAAATCTCAAAGAATGCCAACAGGCATTCCGGAGCGAATATGAGAAGCCAAGCTCTGAATGCTCACAGCTAACGAGCTGCTTTTAGCCCTAGAGGTAAGGGGAAGCCTTTCTAAGTCTTCCTGAAAGTCACTAGGACTTATGTTTCTTTGTATTGGTTTATGAAAACGTGCCGTGAACACTTCAGCTCCTATCTCCTAATCTGTCTTGAATGAAATATTACAGCAGGATAAAGATCTTCAATATGAACATATACATCATGGAAAATAGTTGTTTGCCCTGCAGTTTTCACAGGTACCAACACATCAATCTTAAAGCTTTTTTTTCTCATACCTACAAAGACAGCACCTAACTTGAAAATATCACACAATGAACAGACACCTGCTAAAGTTTTGACAGCTACCCATACAGGTGACATTATACTGATTTCTACTAGTTTTACTAGTCAGATTAGTAGAAAACTGCTTCTGTGAACTGTAAGAAAAATCATACCTGAACTTTGTTTTGTAAGAGCTGATATCTATGAAATTACTGAATTTAGAATAGCTGAGAAAATTGCAGAAATACCTGTTAATAAGCATCATAATTGCACTACTTGCAGCATGGCATCTATTGACTTCAGCATTCTTGTATGAAGTTGTACATGTAACAATTCATTCAATTCAAAATAGTGAAAGAACACAACAGAGTTTAAAAGTGAAAGGGGGGGAGGGGGGAGCCAAAAAAGGTACTTACCTTGATGTCAAATATTCTGATAAAATATGACCTCTGTGGATTGTCCTTTACAAGGCAAGCTACACCACAGCACTTCTTCGACCACATGGCATTGCGATCTGCTGCGTATATTTGAACGACTGCTGAAGACATTGTCTAAAAGGAAAAGTAACTATTACTTTTAGGATTAAATTACAAGTCTTCATTTCATCTTTCAGCAAAGTATCCGTTGATTTTGTCCTTTATTTTGGGCAGCAACTCTGATAATTTCCCAGCATGATTTTCATCTATGACTACTAGCCACTTCCTAAAACTCCTGAGCACAGTTCGGGAATTCACATGAGCTAGGATCATTCCCAGTTTACTGTATGAAACCATCCTGCTTTAGAAATAAGATGAAGATTATTCTAGACCAGAAGGCCTCAATTAGCAGAAATCCTCCTAAGCATACTTTTTACTGTAGGCATAATTTATGCATAATAAATTATGGACATAATTACAGACTAGAGTATCTCTCATATGAGGGGGGGAAAAAAAAAGTTAGGATTGTTTAGCCTGGAGAAGAAAAGATAGTAGGGATAATCTTATCAATGTGTATAAATATCTGAAGGAGGGATTAGAGGAAGTAGATTTTTCTCATTGATGCCCAGTGACAGGATAAGAGACACTGGGAAAAAACATGGAACACAGGAACACTGTCTGAATCTAAGGTAATTTTTTTTTTTTTTTTTAAACAATGAACACTGGAATAGGTTACTTGGAGAGGTTGTGGAGTCCCGAACCATGAAGATGTAGCTATGCCTGTTTGAGCTGGGAGCTCTGTTTGAGCTCTGGAGATTCGGTCCAACCTCCACCATTTTGCAGTCCTAATTCTGTTTTCTGTCCTTATTTCCTTCTTTGACTACAGAACGTGAAGTCGATGTTTCACAGATCTATTGAAATTTCAAGGCCTTTCTTGAAGGATCATATCTAGTCTGAGTAATGGGCTCTGTATTAGCTTTTCCTCATCCCTTTATCAACGTCTTGCCAAACTGGCTGACTCATGCAGGATGAAAACATATCTTGTTGCATTGTAAGATTATCTACGTATCATCATTACCCACATCACGCTTCCATTTCAACAGGTTAACAATGATGAAAAGAATTACCATACAAGCTTTTTAGGATTTTCTTATCAACAAACCTCATTTTTTCCCCCTAAAATAGCATCAGAATAACTATCTAGACTGTCAGCTACTGCATAAGAAAGATTTAGTCTTCATCCAAGAACCATAATGCAGCTTCTATGGGTAAAGATAGGGATTTCGCTCCTTTTTTGCGGACATTTCTTTAGCAGTAGTGCTAAATCTTTCCTAGCAGCAGGACTGCTAATCTTTCCTGTAACCTACAGTGAAAGTGTGGCAGAAATGACTTAAAGAAAGCTTTGCAGTTGCTTCTTCAAATGCTCTAAAAGGAGAAAAAAAACTATAATTCTACCTTTAATCTACAGAACAACATGAATGTTTTAATCATAACTGAACTTGTCAGATAAGGAAAGGGAATCTTGAATTTGTCATACTACTACACCAACACAGACAGCTGACAGATACTGCAGGTATAAGTGTTACTCTTCCCTTATACTGCAACTGCAATGGTCAGATTTTGTTCAAAACTTGTGCTAACAGATTTCTTCTATTTTTGCAATTCCAGCTCATTCTTCAACTAAAAATCTTGCAGATACAAAACAGCGAGGAACATGGATGAGGCCATGCTACAGTTGTAACTAAGGCAGCATCACACCCATATACAACTGCCCCACTGCCCAAACACAAAATCTTTCAACCCTCCAAACAAGTCCAATTCCACTCCCATTAACCACTCAAAGTAGTAGGCAGCCTTGGCAAGACTTACATGCCCTAAATTTAAAGCACAGAAGACGATGGTTGATTGGTATCAAGAAGGATTTCCTTCTACACATTGCTTCCTATTGCAACTAGTTAAAAAAAAAAAAGTGTCAACTGAATTGAGTAGATCAGTAACATGTTTAACTCCATGACAACAACTTTAAGCCAGCAGAGAATTCTTCACTCATTCCTATGAATTTTCCAGTCATGGAAACCACCTACCACTTGAGTAGAAGAATACTACACAAAGAGAGTAAACTCTCATTCTACATAATCATGATAGATATAATTAACACTTGGTGCTCTTTGGCATGTAAAGCTTATTTGGAATGTTAAAAAACAATTTCACTGAATCTAAAGTAGGTGCTGTTTGAGACTTACCAAACCCAGAATTAAATTACACTAACTTATTAATCAGCACTATGCAAACTCCTAGCATTCAGACTACAACAAGGTTTTCACATCTTAGATCATAATTACCCCTGTCATGCCCCTACTACTTTTTCCAAAGGGATAAGGAAAAATTTTGGGGTGTGTGGAGAATGCAAAAATCCAGCTCCTTTTACTCAGATACTGTTGATTTTCAGCATACATAGCAATGCCGTTATGCATCATGTTACTCAGTTTCTGGAAGACAGGTGGCAAAAACATTTAGCTTCTGACCATTCACTGCCTTCAAAAACTTGCAAGCTTACTAGGAAAACTTGCAACTTGCAAAAACACATGGCCATAAATTTCATCTGCTGCTATTTATTATGTATCCCAGCCAGATGAGTTCAATTAAGAATTTTTCAACTTTAATTGCAGAATTGCAGGGTCTGAGAACACTCAAGCCAGTGTCATAATTTAAACATTCAATAGCATTTTCTGAAGCAGCATTCAATTTGTTTGCTGTTAAGTCAGCTATTGCACACAGCTCATTTCTCACCCAGCATTCTCGAGCTGAATACTGCATCTAAAAGCCTGGTTGTTGGGTTTTAATTATGTGTAAATATTTCTTCAAGAGAGGTCATGACACTGACTTTACAGGAGTGCCATTACATACTCTGGTGATTTTTTTTTTCTTGACCTATACTAAGTTTTGATGTCATTGATTACCTAAAGTTATTACTGCATTTTCAGAAGGATTTTAAAGTTGATCCTACTGCTTTATATAACAATTCTGATGAGACCTTGCTTTTCTTACATATCTATAGAGTTTCAAAAGGTGGACAGAGAAGAAATAAGTCGTCCACAAAGAGAACAGTGTGTGTGTGGGGGTGAAACAGTAGTAGGTGGAAAGGAGGGACCAAAATCCCTCAGTTTCCTCCAAGTTTGCCAGCATCAACACTCTATAGGAGGACAAGCTTGGAGATGCCTGTACTCTTGTCACACCTCTCAAATTGGTTACCCACGAGGCAGGAACAGGTTGGGTTTACCAGTTCTGTACAGGCTGCTCTGGTGACCGAGCTGGTCTCGCCCCCGTGCACGCTTCCCGCAGAACACGCATTACCAACACACGGTTCGCGAAGTCACCTTCTCCCTGCTATAAACATCTCGCAGTAAGACCAACGTCATCACATCAGCCAGTGTCAGCTTCCTGCCCGGAAGCTGGGCAGGAGGTACTCGAGATACTATGAGCTTCTGGAGCGACTATGCATTGAAGCAGAATGTCAAATTAACAGCTTGCAGTAATTCAGCCTGTTTCTCAAAAACCTACAAAGGAAGACGAGAGCTGATACAAGCTGTCCTCACCAATGATACTACTGGTGCACAGGGTGCCTGTGACAAACAAGCCGGCTTCAAATGCAGCCTGTGATGGAAATCCTGCTGCATGCAAGCCAATAGCCAGAAGAATACTGACCAGGTGATCTTGGCTGCTCCTACTACATCACTCATTTCTGCAGTAACTCTTCAGGAATAAAGGGCTATTGCTACTAAATGCCATTAAGCCAAGGCGAAGTTACAGGCTTCCTCAGATGGCAGGGCTCAGGAATAGGGGTGCGAAAGACAAGTACTAGTTCAGTGAGGTGAACACCTCAGGAGGAGCTGTAACCATCATCTCGACCACAAGCACAGGAAGCCTCAGTGCTGATGAAGTCTCCAACAGCCCCAGCATTAGCTGAATCACAGGAGACAGGCAAACTCAGCAGAGACTTGTGGAAGAGAAAGACAAGCAGCAGAACAGTGCAGGGGAGCTAACTGTGTAGTCACTGTAATCCACAGGAAATTAGTCAATGGAAGTAATTCAGTGACTGACACTTCCTTCTCTAGATTAACAGCGGTTCTACAGGGGGGGAAAAGAAAGGGGTTGAGATAACAGGTAGCAATGACTGATCAAGTAGAAATGTCATTTGAAGTGTTAGCTCTACGATGTCAAAAGAATAACAGCTCACATGATGTAATTGGATACTTAAATGCCAATACTTTAATAAATTCACAATATTCAAAGCAAACAAAATTAGAGTTAGGCAACGTAATACCTGAACAATGCTCTCCAATTAGCTCCTTTTTACTGTCCAAAATAGATGGAGATGGTAAAAAAAAACGTGCCTGCAGTGCTCAACACTGCTTATGAGCTTTATCCTGTTACTCTTAACACAAAAAGCACAAAATCTGCTGCAAGGGTAAGGCTCAGGAACCTCCTCCCCTGCTCAAAGAAATGCCTTGGGTGGCCTATGGAACTGAATCCTGCTCATTCTCTCTGGCAGTTTCAATTCCCTTCTGCACAGTCTTAAGAGAAAACGTTGCCACTTTCCTGGCATTTAGGATGTTCTCCTACCATATGGAAACAGCGTTCCCTTCCTTCCCTTACTAGGGAGGGCAAACAGCCATGGCCAGGGCGAGTGTCGGAATCACGCAGCAGATCCTGGGGAAGGTGAGCATTGCCATCACCTCTAACCAGGCTTCTCAGATGAACCGACTGTACCTCTCACTATCCGGATGATCCCTAACTAATTAGGCCACCCAAATGACCTGTAAGTGTGTTTACCTAACAGCTTCTACATTATAAGCAGCAGAAACACTTCTTTTTATATTAGACCAAAACGTTTCTCAAAACTGTCACGGAACCTTGGCAAATATAACCTTAATCAGGTTCAGAATCCTACAATATCTGATAGCCCCAGATTGTAGGTAATCCAAATATCTCTTAAGCACAGTTGTCGACTACAGTGATTCAGGTCTACTTCAGGCATCACTGCTAGAAATATGAACACAGATGAACTCCTTCCCTCATTTTTAAAGATACCTTAATAAATATTCACCAGGGTCAACTACCAATTACTTGGCTTTACAGTTTTAGAAAGGGCAGATGGGAAGTAGTAGTTTTAGAAAGGGAAGATGGGAAGTGGCTGTAGATGGAGGGGAGAGAGCCTGGTAACATAAGAGCAGACTGGTTTTACCTTCTGCTGACTCTGTCTAAAGAATCACAGGCCTGTGGCCCATTGAGCAATGTCTCACACTGACCCGCTCTCTTTCCTCAGGTGCGGGGATCAAGCTATTCATGATTGCTGAATCCTGTGTAACTAGAGCAAGATGACATTGCCTCAGTAACAGATACATGAAGACTTCATTATAGTTACATATGCCTTTCAAAGAGTCTACAATATTTTGACTATTAAATTTAGATTTTAAGTTGTAATATTTTCCAAACTTTAGACTGGCTTACAAACTGTATCTTGGCACCGGATTATCCCCTAGTACTACATCTAGTTATGTTAAATTATTGAAATCAACAATAAGACATTTGCAATTCAGGAAAAGTATACTAAACTTTCAGAGCTCCTATGGGTTTTGATTAAAGACTGCTAATAATTTTATCTTTAGAGACAATACAGTTGTGTATGTAACTTAAGATGCAGTGCAAAAAGAAGATCTTACACTATTTTCCATACAAACAAATACGGGAGTTCTGAAGTCTGTTCGCATATTTCAGCAAAGTCAAGCAGCTAGAAACAGACCTTCTATTTTAATGCAATTTATAGGAAGTTATTTTGAGAAGACAGACTTGGATTCCCCATGGAGGGGAGGGCTAAACCAAAATTTTGTATTATATTTGACAGAATTAACATAAAAGAGAACTTTTTGTAAATGCATGAATACATGAGAAGCTCTGTTTGGTGCAAGTTAAAAAATTGCTCAACTCTAAGACACAGAAGCCTCATTAGTTCTATTGCTCATAGATATTTTTGTTAAAATCACCAGTGTACAATTTAAGCTCAGTGCTTGCTTCTTATTCCTTAATTTCCCATAATTACCAATAGATTTAAAAATATATTATGAATAGTTGCTAAGAAATTCGTGTTTTTAACGCCTACCCACAGTTAGGCTTTGTTAAATAAAGTCACAGCAGTAAAAATGCTGCCTTTTACTTATCTGAAAGGAGAAGAAAAAAGGGAACTGGATATTCTGGAAACAGAAAATTTTGTTCAACCAAAAACCACTTAAGGTATTTCATATCATCTTGGAAATATGAAGATGTTAATCTAAGCTAGGTGCATGCAACCACAGCACAAAACACTGAATTATTTTGGTCACTCGGTTCCTTAATCAAAGAATATCAGTACAGATTTCCCTTATTCTGATCAGCTGCAACACCCTGATTCACAAACTTATACTGATGCAAAGAAGCTGGCATGGACCCCTAAGTTCCATTACAATGAGGAGGAGAAAAAAAAAAAAAAAAAAAGATTAGGCACAAGGGAATAGTACTTAATAAATGTAGATGTAATAAAAATCATAAATAATAAATAGGGATAATTTACTTTTTGAGAAATTTAGGGGAGAAAGAAGCTCAAAATAGTAAATTCTCAATTTGTGGAAGTAGGTAGAGGACACAAAATACATTAATAATGTGGTTTTTTTTTTTTCCCCTTTTCTTAGCAAGAAGACTGTATATGCTTCATATTTTAAAAAGTTTACTTTTACAAACCCAGTTAAGACAAACTGATAAATTATGCCTAGTTTATACATTTTTGAAAGTTAGATTCAGTTTTATGAAGTGATTGGCACAGAGGCAAAGTGGAAAGAGTGCACAGATTTTGATACTCTTCTCATACTCTGTGCGCTCTGCTTCATAATTCAAAAATTGTTTCTTTTCTCTAATGATTTGACTATAAAAGTGCCTGTCCAGCTTCAAGTCTGCAGTTATCTAACAGAGTGATCCTCCACTCCTAATCCTTGCTTGGGCAGTTACAGCCAGCTCGCGTGTTTTGAGTGTGCTCACATGCAAGTTCGCTTGCATTTCTAGTACTTACTTCCGAGAACCCTCCAGTTTGGCTAGACAGAGCTTGGTGATTCCTTCCGAATGCTCTTTGCTTCCTAAAATAGTCACATCACAGAAGCTGCTCTACTGTGGGTCACGTGTCCAGCAATTAAGATTTAAAAATCAAACAACATATCATTAATTAAAATTGACATATTTAAATCCCACAACTTCAGTCTGAATAAGCACATACAATCTTCAGCCTTCAAGAGCTATGACGTAACCATGACCTGGTCTATCTCTGTGAGCAGTTAATTTGCTACATGACATATAACCTTTTAATACTGTCACTTCCTGTTTACCTGAACAGCATTATTACTAGCTTAATCAGCTGTGTCCCATGCCTTAACATTTCAAAACCTTGGCTGAACACGCAGCAGGCACATGACAAAAGGCTGCAGCAGTTGGGAGCTGCTGTTGCAGTTATACATCTAGCTGCTTTCAGAACTAGTGAAAAGGTGGAGCACACAAATCTTGGACAGAATTGTCTGTGTTGTAGCAGAAGCTACGAAAGATGCATTCTGTCTTGCATTCCCTCTGAAGGGCTCGAAGTCCAGGCATACATAGGACTCTTCTTTTCCAAAGCTGAGGCAATTTTTAGACAAAATGGCTTAAAATCACGTGTAAACATTTTAAGTCAACCAAGACTCAAGAGATCCTTACACAAATTAAGCACAGTACAGATACTTATAGCTTTAGAAAACAATTACTGTATTGAGGAAAGGCTGAGAGTGCTGGGCCTGTTCAGCCTGGAGAAGAGAAGGCTGAGAGGAGACCTCATCAGTGTCTATAAGGACCTCAAGGGAGGCAGTGAGGAGGACGGGGCCGGCCTCTTCTCAGTGGTGGCCACTGACAGGACTAGAGGAAACGGCCACAAACTGAAGCACCAAAAGTTCCCCAGGAACTTAAGGAAAAATTTCTTGACCGTGAGGGTGGCAGAGCCCTGGCACAGGCTGCCCAGGGAGGTTGTGGAGTCTCCTTCTCTGGAGATCTTCCAAACCCGCTTGGCCACATGCTGTAGGTGACCCTGCGTGTGCAGGGGGGTTGGACTAGATGATCTCTAGAGGTCCCTGCCAACCTTAAGGATTCTATGATTCTATTGCATAGTTCTGCAGACTGCCAAACTGACTTGCACCATGAATCCCTGTGGCTTGAAGCAGATCCATGAGACAAAATTGGGGGTAGAAGCTATTTTGCCTTGTACCACTGCTCATTCAGTTACAAGAGAGACCAACTTCTGTCTCAACATTTTCTGCTCCTCTGCCAAACATCACTGCCTCTTCCTTCATGTGCTAAGCTCATCTTTTTCTTCAGTGCTCCAGGAAACATTTAATTTTCTGCCCATTAACTTTTTACCAAATGCTTTTTGCTAGTTCTGTGTTTAACAAAGGTTTATATAAGTAGAACTTCATATTACTCTGAAAATGCCTTCGAGAAAATAAAGTACAACACAGTCCTCTGCCAACTAGGACAACCAACACAACCACTACAGGCACAATTTCTTTTTCTTAAGTTTTAGACCTACTGAAGTTTTTTTTTTTATTTATTTATTTATTATTATTATTATTATTATAGATCCACTCAATGGTATCTGCATCACCATTCATAAGTGTTCAGAGCAACAGCTTAATTGATTAAAGAAAGGATGTAAAATATAAACCTCAGGAATTCCTGAACTGTGCTCATCCTGGAATATTCATTAATAAGCCCTTGGAAATTCTATCCAACATCTACTTGCATTCCCATGTACAGATGAAAAAATACAAATGAACATTTGCTTTGCAGAGATGAGATTCATGCAAACCTTTTTTGAGGTCCTTATATTTGAGTACAGGACCATAACCATTCAGGAATGCTGACTTCAAACACCTTGGAACAATGGAACAAAACAGCTTAAGCTGTTTTAAAATAAAATCTTTTCTGTGAGAAAACACTAACTTCATGCCAACGCAAAACAAAGAAATCCCTTCAAACTGCAAACTAAGATTGAAAAAAGGTTATTAAAAGTAAAACCTCGTTGAGTAATAGCCAACAACTGGTCTCTTGCAATCCTGTATGACTTGTGTCCTGTCCAATAAAGCAAACACAGGCTGCTTACATAAAGGTAGTTACAGATGCAACTCCTCCCACTTTTGCTGTGCAAGAACTAATCTTTTGATTTCTCCTGCAACACTTGATGTTTGAACTGAACGGTTTTGATCATTTAAGTCAAGATAAGGAAATTTGTAATCCTGCATATATTTTTTTCATATCTATAGCTTTGAGTCTGCTATAAAAGAAATGATCCCCAATCATAAGCCTTAAAAAGTAATTACACTACTATAAAAAAAAGCAGAAAGATTAAGTAGTTATACAATAGCTGTCCAAATTCAAAGCTCAGTCCCCAGATGCAATGCTAAAAAAAAAAACCCACAAAATAAAAAAAGGCCACAAACACATTAAAAAGGGGACAGATATCTGGTAGTGAAAGCACCAAATAGATGCTTGGGACACTGGCGTTTTAGCTTCAGTTCTGTCAGCGCCCTGCTATATGACCTTTGCATTTTTTTCTCCGATCGCATCTCAGTTTCCTCCTCTGCAATATACAGATATTGAGCTCTATCTCTGTAAAGCACTTTGAGAACTACTGATGGAGAAAAAGGATTAAGCTGCTACAGTCAAATCCACTACTTTTGAGGGAGCTATATAATCCATTTGCTATGAGCAAAACATGACTATTGTTAGTTCTCCCCAAAAATGCATGAACACCAAGTAATATTTGATAGTCTAGCTGCATGTAACTACTTGAGTGTCTTGGAGATACCATAAATGCTGATATGGTTTCATCATGACTAATACCAATAGTCACTACCTCCTTAAGTCAGAAGGATCTAGAAAACCATACGGCAACACACAAAGGCAGACTGCAACTGGCAATATCAAAGGAGCTACATGATCACATAATAAAAGTACTTCTCAAATAGCCCTCTAGACTAGTTCTGACACAGCCCTTCAGCAAGAGTAATAATTACCCACGTATTTAGGCTCTTTCTCTTTTGAAGTATTCCAGCTACATAATGTAACATACTATAGATACTTGGGATTTTGGCATTGCTATTTCTGTCTCTTAAAACCTGTACTGAGACCTTGCCTTCAGTGATATTCCATGACACGGGCTCTGTAGTTCAAGATAAACAACAAAGCTAACATCTTTCTTTTTGAACATACCACTCACTAGCCAAAATTAAATGCAGGCCAACCTCTTCCTCCACAGTTTCTTACAATTCCAGATTGTCACTGAGCGCCATGAGCCTGCTTGCTCTGCTAGAACACAAAAAAACTGCAAAGAATTTACTAATTTTCAGTTGAGAAATTGTTCCTTTATACAATGAGGACCTTGAAAAGAGAAGGCAGAAGGATGTATTTCTCTCCTACACTCAACAATTGGGTGTCTATGCTTGCTTATTCTTCATGAAGAAAACACCAATTTCTGCTTAAATCACAAGACACTCATTTTTCTTTTAGTCCAAGAGAGTGCAAGCTCTTTTAGAGCTGCTAGAAATGCTATCTAAAGCTATGCTAACAAGCTATTCAGAGCACAAATGAGGAACAGAGGCAGGAAACTGTTCTCAAAGTTTTATTCTTAAATATTCATGACTGGATGTGGCAGAATAAGAGCATCCCTGCAAAAATTGAGGCTCAGGAGATTTGCACTAGTTCAGATCTGCTGTTCATGAGCATAACCTTTCAATATTATTCAGTAGGTAAGACAAACATGTTATCTATCACAATAAAAGCCAGTACTGGTCTGAATTTACAGATAAACCAAAAGTTATTTTACTCTGCTTATAACAGTAATGAAGGAGCACGAAATCTTGAGTAAGGTGCAGAGTTGCCAAAAAAAAAAAATTAAATCGATATAAGAGTTTTTAGAATCCATAAAAAGTCACCAACATCATTTTAACACAAAGACAGTAATTTTGTTTATTTAATAAACTCTTAACAGCAAACAGCTGTTTTAAAGAACATTTAGAAGAAGCTTTACTAAGACTGAAAATTACTCTTTAGGTTAATATTGCCTGAATTAATAAAATGCCAAGAGAATAATTAATTAAAAAAAAAAAAAGAAAAAAAAAAAGCCACCTTAGCATAGCTCTGTTCTTGATCCTGATGAAAATACTGAAGACAATCAACATGCAATGCACTGGCAACCTGGCAACTTAATCAGCCACTATCATTAAGCTAGTCAAGTATTAGATTGGAAGCATTATATGCTTCATTTTCTGAACTGTTTTTATCCAAGTATTTCAACCTGTTCTGGAGCTACGGGCTTGAGAAAATTTCCAACAGTTCTACTGTCCGCATAAGTTCTTGACACCTTTCTGAAAATCTCTGTTTACCATTCATGCAATGATAAGTTATGGTGGTTTCATGATGGTATACAAATACAGGGCAGGGCACCAATATATCCAGTAACAGAAAAGGTATGCTCACTAGTACTGCT
>VZSV01000031.1:2197243-2208319 GCA_013398735.1 Nothocercus julius
ATATGTCACTAAAAACATCTCCCCCCATCCTTCCACGTTTGGAAAACAGATGCTCCTCCACAAGGACACAGATGCAACTGAAGACCTGATGACTGAAAGAAGCTTCAATGGCCAAAACAGACACTAGGCTGCCAATTTTGCTTTCCTTTTCTCTGAGACTAGCTAAGTACACCAATTGCTCGGATAATATCTTGATTAAGATAACACACCTACCCTAGAGACTGAGATGAGTAAGAGTTCAAGAAAAGTGATACACTACTCAAAACACTTTGTGTGGGTATAGAAATAGAATATCTCTGTTCCTGAAAGAAACAATCACAAGTACAGGAGAGACATACGAGAGACCCACACTGGGCCTTCAGCAACCTATTAATCTGGTGAACATAATAAACACCAGATTAAATGTTTATTGTATAATTGAGTTTCAAAAAAATCTAGGAACTAATTTGTTTACCAGAAATTTCACGCTGGTACAAACACTGATGGGACAGCACTGGTAGCTCTTAATCAAAGTTAAGAAAAAAAGAAAGAGACACAGATTCCTCGTAGGCCTAAAATTCAATCCAAGGCACACAGATTATTTACTTAAGGTGAAACTAGCCAACTTTGTGATTAAAGTATCTAATAGAACACTTGTTATTCAAAAGTACATCCTTCAAAATAAGGGTTTTTCAAGTGACAAAGGCCTCTAACATCCACTGTGTGCTGCAGAACACAACACAAAGCTTCAGGATAACACGTTAGCTGATCTGCAATCTCAGACCACGGGCTCTTGAAATAAAAACATCAGTTCTCTGTGACAGACATTACAGCCCTCTGGAGAATCCAAGTGTCAGTTGCCTTATTTCAGGATGAGATTAATCTGACATAACAGGATGCCATGCTGCACTGCAGCAGTGTCCTATGTGGAGGAAAAAAAAAGTGTCAGTCTGAAAAAAGGGCCTCTACGATATAAGGCTGGCATCCTCATTTATGGCTCGTTTTCTTGATAGGAGTCAACTATTCAACACCCTTCACTAATTCACACACAGTGACCCTGGAGCAACAACATATCTGCTATAAGCGACCCCTGTATATGGATATAGGTACTGAACCATTTGATTTCTAGCACAGGAACCACAGCCAAAATTACTGGTGTATAAATCATCATCTAAAACTAACATTAAAAGCATTCAGCTTCTAAATCCACGATCCATTATCTCCCTTTTACTTTGAAGCAAAGACCACATGCTGCGCAAGAACCGTTTATACAGCACCAAACATCACTACGGGTCCAGTTCCTAGCGCTGACTTAAACACAGGTCTTGGCTGGGGGGTGGGGGGAAAGACTGAGAGGGAAGAGAACCTTGCAGGACAACAGATTAAAACTGAACAGCTTCAAGTGAGTATCTAAAGCACAGAGATGCCTAAATGTTCTCTACATCTAGCCGATATGGAAGACAAAACTGAAAAAGGTCCTGAGCTCACACCTTCACAGCTCTAGTAGAGCCAAATGAGTAAGCTGAGGTACCAGAATTGACAGAACGTCTGTGGTGATTAAATGGTCATTAATCATGCTACTCCACTCCTGCAAACTCAACCAGGAGACAAATCGTTATGTATAAAGAGATAGAAAACTGCTAAAACTATCTAAAAAGCAGCTGCAGATTCCAGGAGACCTCAGCATCTCCCTAGAAGCTCTGAAGGGGCACACAACTTGGACAGTTCTTAAATCCCTTACAAACTAGCCATCAGAAAAGAAAGCCTTGGACAAGACTACATTTTCTTGTTAGGCCCATGCTCTGCAATCATGAAACACACTAAAAGAAACACAACAGCCCTTTAGGTAAATTCTGCTGTATATAATGCAGCTTATGAAAGAACAGCTGGAAATTAATCAGATCGCCTTACCAGAAAACTCCCCCCATCACACATACCCCCAAATCAGAAAAGTTGGTCAGGTGCCTGATGAGTTTGTATTCACAGTATGTCAAACACACTTGATAACTTGTCAGCTGCAGTAATTTGCTACATGCAGAAGCACTTTAATCTGCTGGAAACTCATAGACACCTGAATCTTCCCAGGTTTCCAAGGCAATTTCTAGGAGCAAAGAGGTAAGACTTGGAGTCTGTTGCTGGCAAGAAAATCTGCCTCTATGTCAGAGAAGACCTTATGTTATGGCAAGTTACGGGAACAGCAGCAGAGTTGATCCTCACTCCGATACTCGTAGATGCTGATAAGGAGAAAACTAGAACAGATAGGTCAGTGGAATCTCCCCATGTCCAGCATTGCAGTTGCCTGCCTCCTGGTAGCTCTCACTGGTTGCATTAGTAAATAAGACCAGGGCTGCCTTTTGACAAACAGTATATTAGAGCCCACATCTAAACAAATGATTTTTTTGCTCTGCTCCTCCCAGCAAAACAAATCAGACGAGGATGGCCTTACACATACCACATATTTAGACTGTTCATCACATGCCACTACCAAAACTGTGCTCATTAATTACTTCAGTGAGTGCAGGTGTGAGCCACACTTGGGCCAAGTGCCAACAAATTCAACCGCGGTCACCACTGAGACCATGCCCAAGTTCACTCCACTGCCCTTCTAGTCTGCTAGTGTGACTATAGGCAGCATACCTGGCTGGCAGAGCAGGACAAGAAGAATGAAAGGACAGGATGAATCCTTTCGGGATAACTGCATTTTGACATTTTCTACATGTCAATTCTGGTTACTGTGGACGGAAAGGTATAGCCTAAACAGGTCTGGCAAGTGCAAGGCATGGACTCCCTGGGGACTCTCTGTGAGTTAAGGAGTAGCAGCAAGGGGAACATTTGTTCAGTAAAGCAACCCTCATCTAAACAGTAGAAACAGTGCAGAGTAACTAACAGAAATTGTTGTTTGCAGACAGTCAAGGGCAGAGATGTTCAACAACGCTGTTAAGTAAAAGTTTCAGCGAAGAAATAAAGCACTGAGAGATACACACTAAACGTCATAAGAACAGAAGATGAAAACATGAGGTGGACTGAGCAAGAGCTGTGTCAGCTGAAAGGTCATTTAGCATCAAACCCATCTTCCCAAACAAAACAAAAACATTACCAGGTTTTCATGATATATAACTATGAACTAAGATAAGGAAGGTAATGCTTCACAGAGAAATCTCAGATGTATAAATATTGACTGAATATGAGCAAGTCTGTCAGAAATGCAATTTTTTTTTTTTTTTTTTAAACAATAGCAGAGTGATCTGATTAATCGAGTTCTTTGTAGAAACTGAGTGCAACCAACATTTCATGTTGCACGGACACTTTAAAAACCTTCTGTACTTTTAAATGAAAAATTCCAGATACACGAATTGAAAAGAGTGGCTAACAGGGCAATGAAATCCTTGAAAAGGCCAGCATCCATTCAAAAAAGGCCAAAACTATCAAAACACACCATGTTTCTTCCTTATGGATAAGAAAAGACAAATAAAATTAAAAAAGGCAAATAAAGAAAAGGCAGAGTGATGCTTTACTTATTTGAATATACCACTTCCTTTTTTTGCAAATGCATGAGCAAGGTTGCCTGTGGTCCTGCACTGAACACATACCACTACAGGATATTCGTAACTGTCTTTTTCAGTTCACCACAAAAATCAACTACAGTTTTATAGACAGGAGCCTATTTGGTGATATTTATGTATACTTAGTGTCTTAAGCTAAGTGATGGTTCTATTTGCTTTGGCTGGCTGCAGGGGGAGTGAAAGACGACCACATCTTAGCTCTCGAGAGAACTCTCACAAGGATAGAGGATCAGAAAATAACTTACAGTTCACTCAAAACAGTACTAAGCATTTCTGTGGTTTCCAGTCTCACCTTGGAGAGTTGCTGGAGCTGTATCTTCCACTATACAGTTCCTTAATACAGGAACTTCCTACCTGGAGAATCTGGTCCTGCCTGGAGAAAAAGCAGAGAAGGGTGGAGCACTGCAAGAAGCCTTAGGACTATCACATCAAGGTTTTATTTCCCCTTCATTCATTAAAGTCTCTCTTTTCTGTAGCAAGGTTAACATTTACTTTGGGTCACTGAAGACGGAATAGGAGAAAAGGGTTTATCTTAGGCTGATACGCACTGCACACATCCAAAAGCAGCAAGCTGGCGGGCACAGAGCCTGCCTCTTTTTCCCACCTCTTTCCTTGTGCAACGCTCTGTTGAGTAAGGAGAATACAAGTCACACCTACCCTAAAACCAGAAATAGGTAGTTACACTTCCTGTAAGACATGAGGCCTGTCAGTGGAAAAAAAGTAGTTACAGAACTGAAAGAAGCTGCATGATAAAGAAGTGGAGGAAGAATGAAGAAGAAAAAATAGAGGTTGGGAAAGACACCTTGAAATCTTTATGCAAACTAAGCATGCTGGGGCTGAAGGTATTAAAAAAAAAAAAAAAAAAAATCCAACGGTACCTTAGCTACAAGGAGGAAAATGAAGAGCCTTTGGGTGGAACACAGCGGCAAAAAACAATGTGAGCAATGAGAGTTTAAGGAGCCGATGCTGGAAGCTAAAACATGAAATTCGGGGAACAAAGATTAGGATGCAGGAATGGAAGAATTACCAAGAGGGAGCTTACAAGGGAAGCGGTGCTTAAATTAACTCCTAAGAATATCACTACAAACTTTACAGTAAACAGCTGAATAAATTCTTAAGAGATCCATTTTCTGTATGGGAACTTAGACTTTTCTGAAGTATTACCTAGTCTGCTGCTTCTGTTCTAAAAACATACTCTGCAATAAAGTTGTAAACCATGTTTTTTTTTTTTTTTTCTTTTTTCTTCATTCCCTTATGCCACAGTAGATTCATATTTTTCTAACTTACATATTAATCCAACAGAAAGAATTTATAATTTAGTGCCAAATTCCCACAATCAAATATTCTTGCTGTTCTTCAGGCTAGAGACACAATTATTAGGCTTTGTTACTTCACATTCAGAATATGTTATTTAGGAATATATATTTTAACTTTCTTGTAAATAATCCCACTGAGTGTCATGGTTGACTTTTGGGAAAGCTGTCATCTGTTACATTTACTGTTACATTTAAACACATTTTTAAGATGTTTGAACACCCGAAGACAAGAGCTTTCTTCCATAGTTAAGAGCTCAAATTAGGAAAAGTCATCCTAGCTTTTCGAGGAGGAAGAACACATTCATTTTTCCTTTCCTTAGGTCACTATTTTTCAAACTGCAGGCATAATACCCCAGCATACAAAATATACTTAGCGAGCACAAAGAAGTTCCTGCACAACCATACGATTCAGGTGCTGCATATGCACTAATTCACATCGGGAGATTGGGGCAAAATTCACTTTTGAAGACAAATGATACGAGTGCTAAGGAATTTTGAATTAGGTATAAGCTTATAAAGGAAAAAAAAAAAAATGTGTGGGAAATTATGTTACATAAATGGAAACACTATGACCTTGATTAGTAAGCCTTAATGCAATCTTTCAGTTTTAAACTTGACATACTGGAGAAGTAGAAAATACATTGTTTCTCAACAAAGTTGTATCAAACAGGATGGGGGAGGGAGAGGAGACTGCCTAGAGTAAGGATTTTAAGCACAGCAGAATAAAAAGCACAGGGAAAAGAGTCTCATCAAGATGGGAACGCATGTGTGAAAGCAAGCACCTAAGGTGAGTCTCAATCTGGTATACTGAATTTGCCAGTATGCCATGGAGTTCTTGCAGCAATAGTTTCCTTGTAGCAACGATATCCTTTACAGAACATTAGGTTTACAGGAACTGAGTAATTTGTAAGATGCTTTAATGAGTGAGCTTCTTCCAGGACCCCATATTCTTAACACAAGAATTTTAATTTAAGATTCCTAAAATGCCATGCACATAGAAAGGTGCTAGAAAAATTGTCTAGTTTTAATGCAAAGGTAGCTAAAAATAACCAAACTTGAAGAAGTAAACGAATGAAAAGCTTTCTAAGCAACCATTGCTGTGACTATCTGGATTCCACCTTTCATTTTCCCATTTGACCTATCTAGTAAATAGGTTTTTGTCACAGCACATTCAGAACTTGGGATTTAACTGGACACATCTATGAAAGCAGCGGCTTACCTACTTTGCTTATTTTCCTTATCTAGAGAGGCATAAACAACATACCTGGAAGCCATACGAGTTAAGCATGACAGTGCACCCAAGTAAACATGCCGAGAAACAAAGGTATCTTTTACAGTTTCTGTCTATGGCTTAACATGGTAAAGTGGACTGGATATATGCTTAGGTCTGCTAAATCCAGGTTATATAGTTTATTTACTAACAAACCAGCAAATAAAAGATTCCCTCTGTGTTCAAATAATAAGTAACACACATTGACAAGGTTTCTTGAGGAAGTTATTCCTTAACATACCAAAGAATAACACGCTAGCGTCCAAGACACAATATTGCTGCTTCCTTTTACTATAGTAACATTATCTAGGCATTAGGTCATTAAAAACAGCGAGTCTTTTACGTTAGATTAAATTTTAATTCTGTATGATAAAATGTTTTCTCTTTAAAAATGAGAATGGTGCATGTTCTCTGACAAACAGGGTACTTTGGACTTCACCAAAACCTGCCAACATCGAATGCAGCTATGCCTGTTAGAGATCCATGAAAGCAGGCATCCCTTTGCCATGTCAGCTAAGGAACTGCTGCAGTTGCAAAATGACTAAAGCTCCTCACACCCCCTTCAACACTGCACAAGCTCCAGTACTGAGCCAAAGCAATCACTGCTGGTGGTAGCACCTTCCAAACAGAAAAGGTCTGCGAAGAGGTTCAGAAGGGAATGTCAAAGCTCTGCAGAATTTACAAGATTTTTTAAGAGGTGAATAGAAAAGCCATTGCTATGCATAGCAACACAGCACCTACAACAGAGATGAACAGTGACTGCAACCTGTAGGACTTTGAGGTCAAGACACCTACATGTGTCTGACATCTCTCTGCTGCTAGCACAGTCAAGCGATGTAATCAATACACTCATGGGAGCCAGGAATACAGCTGATAGTCGCACGTGTCTATCTTGAGACAAGTAAAAATAACAGATTAAGACAGATACGTGGTCTCAACTCACTTCTCCCCAATTAAACAATCTTCATTTACAGCACATTCCACAATTGCAGTCAAAGAGCAAGCTATGAGCATGAAATACTTTAATACATTCTAAAAAGCATGAAATACTTTGTAAGTAATTCTGCTGTAGATACACAAAGGCAGCCACCTGCTGCAGAGAGTCTGATTTGACCTCTTCCACTGAAGCTTTGTAGGCATAAGTTTGATTTAAAGACACTGTCAAAAAAATGCAAGGAGATTCTCTCTAGCAGGGAAGATGACTGCTGACAAGTTTCTTACAGAAATGACTCCACTGGATACTAACGACGCATATGAAGAAGTTGCGTGATTTTTGATAAAACATGACAGAGTTCAAAAGAAATCTAGATGTAAAACTTAATATTCCTGCGTTCCATAGGGCCTTATTCTTTACACTTCCCCTCTCCCCTCCACATCTCATCTCCATATGTTTCTAAATGAGATGGCTACCACTTCCAAACTGGTGAGGTGGTTCTTCCTCGCTCCCAGAGACTCCTGCTGTTCAGATTCGGATTTCAGACTTTCACACACCTTTGTGCGCGCACAGCCAGCAGCACAAGCACAAACTGAAACACGTCTGAGTCACGTTAACTTCCCTGTTGCTCAGTGTATAATCAGCCTCTACATCTTGACTCCTGCTGCTTTTGCATGCACAAAAAGTCTTGGGGGTTCTTTTCTGATATAAATCTTCACATCTCATCAATTAAGAACTAAAGCTCCCATTTAGAATTTTATCCTGTTTTACACAGAACCACAGAATGGTTAAGGTTGGAAGGGACCTTTAGAGATCATCTAGTCCAATCCCCCTGCTCCAGCAGGGACACCTAGAGCATGGGGCACAGGGTGGCTTCCAGGCAAGTTCTGAAAATCACCAGAGAAGGAGACTCCACAACCTCTCTGGGCAGCCTGTTCCAGGGCTCTGTCACCCTCAGAGGAAAGAAGTTCTTCCTCATATGGAGATGAAACCCCCTGTGTTTAATTTCAATTATTATGGCAAATTATGCTTTGGCTTTGACAAATACAACTGTATTCTGCTCAGTGCATTTTAAGAACATTTTTCTCATTTTGCTACTCTTAGAGTCACTCTTTGCATTCTTCCATCATTTCTCATTTATCATGTCAATCACAGCAAGGTCTTGCCAATAACAGGTTATTACTAGACTATTCATTACACATTATTCAAGTCACACTTGAATAATGAAGTGTAAAATATCCACACACAATCTTAAGTACACACTGGCATTATCTCTCCTAAGTCTCCTCACATATAAACATAAAACTATTTCTACAGACTAAATTATTTTCAGCCAGTGGCATTCATGACACATATCTTGCAAGCTAGTAACCAGGTTTTCTTTCTTAGAAATGGCTAATTATACCTCACCTACCTTTTAAAAAAAGAAAGAATCATATTGCTCGGTACAATATTAGAGTGACTGATTTGCAACTAAATGCAGATTTGAGAAAAAAAAATGTTTAGCATACCCAGGAAAATAGTTCATTAATATAACTTTAAACAATCTCATAACTCAGTTTAGCATAAATTTATAGACTTTTATATTTACAATATTATAAAAAGTAGTTATTGATAAATTTCTGTAGATGTTAAATTTTACTCCTGACAAAGATAAAATGATGTACTTGGATCAAAGATGCTTACATGCTTTTTTGTACATTTAAGCATGAGAGAAGCTATTAAATATAGTATGCTAGATTTTACAGTAGGTATGCTGAATATCCACTTTTTAATTATTTTATTTGAATTGATTTAGCTATAAAATCAAGCTTAGCTATAAGCTATTTATAGCTATTAGCTATAAATTTAATTAAAACTAGCTTGCTTCTGCTCATGGCAGGTTAAGTTTTCAAAGATACTTTAGCTTCAAGTAAGACTTCTACAGCACAACAAATGAAAAAAGTGGGTACTGAAATCTGTAGTATTATTTATATACGTTTCTCTGCTAGATGATGAAACTCCCAGAATATTTGAATAAGTCCAGAAAGTGATATCAGTATTCATCAACACAAACACTATGACAGCCTTTTCACCACTTCCCTCACTCCCAGGTAGCTTTTGTGGTTACCAGTCATAATCATTTAAGATTCCTGCAAAATTATATCAGTATTGGAATTCTTAGCTTGTCAGTATCAATTTAAAATAAAGCTACTCTCTACATTCTGTTGCTTTTTCACAGAACAAAAACTAACGAGATGAATCCTCGATATAACTTCAAAGTAAATGCCTTGCAAGCCAGAACATCGGCCTATAAGCAAAGATGTTTGTTACATGGTACATTCAGAATTACCTAAGTTCTTCTGACCCAGGCACTCGGGACTGATACTAGCATCACATCCTCCATGAAAGTACTGTGAATTATTACTATAAAAAGTCACTAAGGATCTTAGATTCATGCCTTAACTGTTCTTCGGCGATTCCCTTTACTTGTCATGTACGCACAAGGTTAAATAAGACATATAGCCTGAAAAGATGCTAAGTATTTCACATCACCCACCCCACACCACACAGCTCAGGCATGGGAGATTCAGATTGGAAAGCTTTAGTTGTTACCATCTCCAGGTGCCCATTCCTCTTCTCTGTGGGAGACTGTCATCCCTAGGATAGAGATGTTCAATTTGTTCAAGAACTAGTTTCCAAGTTGTCACCATTTTGGCTCAACGTGTTACTGAGGCTAAAAAGTTTAGAGTACTGTTAGAGTACTATCTTTAGACAGTCTTCAGGAGCCATGTCCTCAAGCAAATAAGCAAATGATACAAACCTCCAGTTAGAGTAAGATGAGCCCAAATTTAAGCTAGAAAACATATATGGCAGAATGAAAGGGATAAGGGGCTTGGCCACAAATAAATAAATGAAATCCGCAGTTAGACAGTCATCCAAGACTCACATCAAATGCCAACAATGTGTAGTCTCAAAAACCAACCAAACAAAAATCCCCTTAATCTATCTATAAAACAATCAGAATGTCACAAATCACACATCCCCTAGACACTCTGACGGTATTTACCTTGAGGCCTGTTTAACTTATTCCCACAAGTAACACATCTCAAAAACTTGAGAAAAATCAATGCTACAGCAGAGTATAACAAACACAGACACTTTTCCTAAACAATAACAAAAAAATCTGAATCACAGAAAAACAAAATCTGGAAATCAACTTAAGCACACAAAATTACATGCCTCTTTTTAATGTAGACAATATAGGCAGCTTATTTTCTTTCTTGCAGTGGAACCAAATGCATGGAAAGAGTACCTGAAGGTAAACCTAGCTAGATAAAGGTGTTTCTTACAAATTTACTACTTTTTAACGTGAACTTCTTTTTTACAGGTTTCATGATCACACATTCTGAGCCACCTGACAAAGGCAGCAACTTAATTGTGATGACATGGTGTTATTTAACTCATTCCAATGCAAATATTACCTGCTTCCTGTTCAGCTATGACTCCTGCCTTCCTTGCAACATTTGGTTTGATCAACAATAGCATTTCAAAGTCCATAGAGTTACGCGGAGCTATTATGATTACACCGATATCCTGCTCTAAAATAGCGACACGAGACAGCGTAGGTGCCTCACATTACTATTCTAGGTGCTGGACATGAAGCATCACAAGATACCAGGATGGTATCATTTCAAATGGCTTCAGAAACGTAATCTGGAAAGCTAGAAAACTGTTAGAAAAAAATAAAAATAAAACAATACAAGCGGCTAGACGTGGAAGCTCTGCAACTGCTTATTTTTAAACACAGTTTTAAAATACACTTTGTAGTTGTATTAATAAGCAAAAAGTTGTTCAGGAAAGTAAAAACTTGCTGGTAAACTTGGGGCACATGGCCCCACTGTGTTCCCTTCCTTCTTTTTGATCAGGACACCCCACTTGGACTCTGACAGGGCGGGAGGGAGGCAGCCCCCACCTCGCGCCGAACCCCTCGGCCGGCCCTGCCCGCTGCTCGCCTCGGCCTCGCCGGGCGGC
>VZSV01000031.1:2216015-2238796 GCA_013398735.1 Nothocercus julius
TTTTTTTTTTTCTTTGAGGCTGTTTGTGATTACAAGCTTAGCATAACTCTGTGGGAATATGAGTGGTCACGGTAGCTTTATAGTGCCCAGCTACCCCAAATCCCTAGGCAACTAAAACTGAATCACCGTTCAAATCCAGTAAGTCCACAGTAGGCTTACATGTGTTTAACACTGCACTATACCCATGCTGCCCTTTTCTCCGGCTATCTCTGCATGCAAGGTCAAGCCTGCAAGAGGGGATTACACCAGATCTGTGTCATATGGAGACTTTCCTCGCACTGAAATAATCCTTCGTTAGCTGATTGCCTAATGGTATGGTATAAAGCATGGAATAGTATGAAGCAGACGGAAAGGAATACACACAAGAACACTACCCTTTCAAAAGAGAAGGTGGAGTTAGTTCATATTTATACTGAAAAATATTTTTGACAAAATAATGCTCTTAATATTGTTCTTGAATATACAGAATGTTTCCCAAAGCCTCTAAGACTGTGTGTGTTTTATTTCAAATATGATGCAATCCCTAATTTACAGCCTGCTTAATTTTGCAATATGAGCTGTCTTTATTCATTATTTATTATCTCCCAATATGAAGAGGAGCAGAACATTAGACAGAAAGAACACATTTTGAGGATGAGGATGAGTTGTAGGAATGAGACGAAGTACAGCAGTAAAAAGGACTGTGGTTAAGTGTCTTAGATGAGAACAACTTAGGAGAGCCTAGGAATGACTGTGAGATACTGTGCCAATGTAGTCTGGGAACAGTGAATGAAAATCTTGGATGCTTCAAGAGAGAGATTCCCATTAGAGACAGTATCATTCTGCAAGGCCCTGATGGACTTTATTGAGAATAATATATATGATTCTACTTGCCCATTTTCAAGAAGGTGAATTTAGGTTCAAAGAGATATAGGGGAAAGTCAACGTGCATGGGAGGATAGGGAAGAGAAGCCAAGGCAAAACAAAAAACAGCAGACCTGAGAAAAGGTGTAACCTTGTTTAAATGTAATACACTTTCTGATTATTGAATACATGTCATTTCTGTATATCCAATTTCAGTCACAGTGACTGAATCCTTCTGTATCAGATGATGAGGGGCTTTATGATTAATCTGTCAGAGGATAAATATCTTTTTAAAGCAAATGGAAATGTTGGTTCAAAAATGTTTAGAAAATGGTAAGGACTACATTTAGATACAAATTTGCAGATTGCTAACCCTAAGGATGCTCAGTGTCAGCAACATTATTCCATCAGGAGGAAGTGAGAGCAAAGAACTGAGCTTCTTTCAAGATGGAGCTTGATACATTTATGAAACGGATTCTGTAAAGTATTGCCTTTAATACAAAAATTATTGACTCAATAATTCAGAAAATTCCTATACACTTTCTGTTCATATTAGTCCTTCAGGTATCTTGCTATCTAAAATGTATTAATAAAAACAGACCTGTTATGGAGAGAATGCAAAATCATTCTTTCTAAAGTTGTATGCCAAAAGAAACCCACAACAAAAACAACAACAAAATGATTGGGGATCTGTTGGGGAATGATAGCTTTCTATACAAATCCATCAAAAATCTAAATGTCTTTAGTCTGCAATGGTAAAGTTGCTCTGAATAGAAAGGATATGATAAAATATGCCTGACAAGTATTTTCAAGTACCTTTTCATTCTATCTAACACTTTCCAATAAGAGCCAATCTGTACTGCATTTAATAAAAAGTAATAAAATATTGAATTCAGAATTGAATGATGATTAGTTTTAAACAAAAAGAAGTTTGTAACTTCTTACAGTGTACTACTTGTACTTGGTATCTAGAGTCAGTGGTTAAATGAAGTGTCTCTGGGAGGAAGTTTGTATTCTGGGTTATAAACTTTGAGTTGATGATCTGTACAGAAATTTAAACACAATCCTGTTAAACAACATACTTAGATTGTTAAACAACACGGATTGTTTTCCTTCGTTGGGGGGGTCACTAAGCTGCAGTATCTTGAAGACCATTCTTAGAGATTTTGTAAAGCTACAATGTATAGAGTTGGGAATTGCTGGGCTAAAACACCTCAAGCATCTCATCAGAAAGATGGGCTATCTGGTGGGTACAGTAAGAACAAATTGTCTAAACGCTGTTCACTCACAGTAATAGAGGGCAAAGCAGCTACACAAATAAAAAAATGTATTTTTTTTTCTGGTATCCCTTTAGGGTAGGATATTTTATTTGCAAGCTTCGTTTGAAACAAATATATCAATAATATGCAAATGACTATCATCATTTCATCAATACTGGCTGTATCTGCTGTAACTGTGAATTTGGCTTCATTCTGGATTGATTTGCATGCAACTAGAGAATTTGACCCCAGATTTTACTCTTATAATCTCTAAAAATTTCTAAATGAAAAATGTAAATACAGTAAAAAATATACAAGGATACACACAAAAAATAAGCTAATCATTGAGGAAATCATTTTTTTTTTAATACTAAAAATGGTGGTTTGGCAATTGTCCCCACTTGGGATGCTGCACATACAGACAGCAGGGAAAAATGGAAAGATCACAGATGCTGTTGTAATGGTGTAAAGGAAGAATGATGAAAAAATGAGAAACGAAGACGTTGAGTAGTGTTCTGGAACACTAGAGAACTGGAAGATGGGAGCTCATGAGGCTGCAGTTTGGATTAAATTCCTCACGCTTGCACTCACAAGTCCAAAAGTGTAATCACGCTTCTGTGAAAATTTCTGATTAACCCTAGCTGAACTAGGGTCATTGTAGAGTCTTTGGGCACAGTCCTTGGGCAGTTCCCTGCATGTTCTCGAAGGCTACACAAATACGTGAGCCTACAAAATACTACGCCCAGCACAATCCTTTTGTCAGGGTTTGATCGTGCACAAGATCCTGTGCACGTCATTACTTGTTTTCACCCTTGCACTATCACAACCTCTAGATGACTTGAGATATGGTACTATTATTAACTTCCTGGGGAAGGGCATCTGAAGGTGACTGCAACCTATGGATGTGGATGCAAACTCTGTTCAGCCTGGCACTGTGCTTATTAGAAGAGTGGCTTATAAAGCACTGCAGGTGTTAGAGAGCACTACCAGCGATGCTATCTGTGTTGTGGCATTTAATTTCATTTGCAGTCTCCACTTTTGCCTGTTTTTCCTTCTTTATTAATTTAAAGCAACAGTTGCTTAATATTTGCAAGCTGTAACCAATAAACCAGGCATCAGCTGGTCTAATTGCATGGTTCTTCCCCTCCAAAAGCAAAGTTACTATAAGAAGTACAAGGCTTTTGTTTTGCTTGTGTTTTCTGGTCTTGTTATTATATATATTACTGGAGGAGACTGAGCAGTCAAAATTATGCCAAAAGTTCTAACAAACAAAGAAACAGAAACCAGTTAGCAATCTTCTCAAGTTAATTGTGTGTCAACACATGATTCCGAGCTAGCAATCAAAGAGATTTACATTTAAATTGGTATTTGGCAATGCAGTCAGCCATTAGCCAATGCAGTCCATAAAATTAATCACCCATAATATACTCTGCAAAGATTAGCAGTCCTTTCATCCCAGGAGGTTAGTCCCCCCCCCTCCAGTAAAAGAGGCCCTTTACAAATCTGTAACACCTCAGTACAATGTGTCCTGCATTAGTTCCCAAACCAGAAATTAGCATGATCATTTGCAACTCTTTTTCATTAAAATTGTCCTGTATTATGTGGGTGTGCTTGTGTTAATATGTTTATGTCTGTTTATGTGTGTGAGTACATACACCACTGATCTTTCTTGTACTGCATTGATATTCCAATAGGGATACATCCTGGCCATTGATGAAAGGAAAACTCCCACTGGGGAAGAATCATTTCACCTTTTGTCTTCAACAATTTTGCAGAGTATCATTTACCTTTTGGCATTCAAATTCATGTTGTACTGAAACCTTGCACCAGGCAAGAAAATAGCTAAACTTTTAATACAACCTTTGTTGCCTGTGTGAAATTTTAGGGTATAAAATTTCACACAAAATGGCTTGCGGACAGGCAGGGCTCCAAGGAAGACGAGGCTGTTTCCTCACGTGACATTTCGAAGGGACTGCTGCTCATTTGAGACAACTTGAATATTCAGATTGTCTTGAATAACCAGCAGTAACTCCAAAATTGTGTGAGAAAATGTCTGCTCTCCCAGTGCTGATGTGTTTGCTGGGTTTTGCAAGTAGCTGGCATGAAAATGTTAACCTGCTACGTTTACAATGTGTTGTGAGTAAATACAGCACCGATTGATTCAGATAGGTCTGTAGCTAGTGCAAGCTGAATTCATTGGAACTGTGAAAATGTAAATGTATTGAGCACCTGATGGACTCTCAAGTTTGTAGACGTGTCCGTAGCGGGATATGTGAAATTTTTACAGATGAAAGGTAAGACTAATCTTGGAGCCCCTCAAACTGCTGTGTTATGGCTCAGTGTTCAACCCCTGGGTATTCTTGTTACCGCATTTGTCAGCTGGTGTTTCTTTGAAGACTTAAACTCTAAAGTGATGTATCAAAATCCTTTCTGGTACATTACTGAAAAGACTTCTGCCACTGTTGAGTTGAATGGCGAGCAATAAAGGTAAAGGAATATAAACTATTAAGATTTTTAAAAACATATTAATTATTGCATGAAGAAATCCCAGATTTTCCTGCTTTGATAGTGTCTTTATTTTCTTTTCTGAATGTTACCCTTGACAAATCTTGCATTTCATAGCAATAGATTTCTTTCCAATGTTTCTGATGCTCCCTCATTTTGCTGTGTCATAAATACTGAAAAGGAGAAACTATAGTTAGCTGTGTTAGCTATTCTAATAGAGGCTGGTGGGGAAGTGCAGAGAACTTGGCAATTAGCATGGCAATGAGTACAACAAATGACAGTGACGGATCTTTCTGGCTGCTGTGGGTTTGTTCCCTTTCAGCCTGAATTTTGCTCAAACTGATGGGTCAACCAGATTCTTGCTTTACCTAAGGCAATACTTCCATAATTGTTTTACTGCCTTCGCATGCTTCCTACAGATACAGAGCCAGGGAGTCTAGGCAAACTCCTGAAAGTGCCAAAGCTTTGTTGTTGTCCCTGTTGCTTGGACATTGAACATTTAACTTATAGACTATGTATCTTACCCAAGTTAATTCAGTGCTGCATTTCTGTATCCTTTCGCTTTTCTAATAAATATTCTAATTTATTGGAAAAAATCCTTGTGTCTTTCCTCATTGAGTAAATAATTGGGCTGGTTGGGTGACTAATTGGGCTGGTCTGCTGCTATGTAGACTTTTAATCTATTTTACGTAATCTCTAGAAACTGACAGGTAGCTAAATTCCCGTGCTGAGCAGGATGTTGGAGAAAGATTTTCTTGTGATTCTTAGGTATATGCACACACATATAAAGCTTTTTTGGTATATGCTTATATCCGTATGTTTCTTCACAATTGAATGCTGCCAGTATTTTATGAACTGAGTACATTCAGTGTCCCAGAATATCCTTTCTAATGAGAAAAGAAGATCTGAGGGGACGATATATCCTATTTTGAATTCTTGCAGATATTTCCCATGTCAGTAGTTTCAAATGGAGATATCAATGTGCTTGAGGTTAAGGCACAGCTTAAAGCCCAAATGAAACTCTTCCTGGCATTTTACACTTCAAGAAGCAGAAAAACCAAGAGTTGTGTCCAGGAACACCTGGGTGTCAGGTGTGTCCAGTCAGGTTTGTATTTCAGTCCTGGAACCAGACACAGAGCTGTTGACAGCACAAGTGAGCAGGTCAAGGACAGCCCTGGAGGGCTGGAGGGAACACATGGACATCGACCGTTTCTCGGTGTGAGCTTTGGGCACAAGAAGGCTCTGAACCGCTGTCCTGTTTCATGATGAGGGGATGAGCAAGATGTGTCCCACCTCTCCTGTCCCATCAGTACAGACCTGTATTGTGTAGGGCAACTGTGGGACAGCAAGGCCACGTGGGCCTCCCATTTCCTCCCTGTGCTTCTGGAAAGTGGCTCTTCCTTGTGACTCAGTCCTGAGAAAACAAGCTGTGCCCTGAGAGGTGCTGCAGAATTCAGTGTTCTGCTCACCGGATTTCAACCACAACAAGAAAATATCCTTTTTAACTTTCCTCTTAAGGGAGAACTCTAGCACAGGACCATATGCTTTGCACGAGTAATTAATTTTGGGAGGAAGGTACTCTTGTGTTAGGTTTTGCTTTATGGCCCCCTTCATGTTCTGGCACTTTGAAGAATAGTTGCAATGTAACAATAAATATTTCAGGGCTTACTTATATTTCAGTGGTTAAACTGACAGTCAGTACTACTTCGAACATTACCTTTTACTGCATGGGCTTCGTATTTATACTTACCAGACAGGGAGAACTGAAAACGCTTCTGAATATGAAGCATTCAGTGCTATAACACATAGGCCCTTTCACGGGTTCCCCAGAAAGAATGATGCCAACCTCGTGATGCAGCATGTGCAGACCTATGTTAAGCTATTTTAATGGGTCTTAATTCAATCTTAATCTTCAGAGCTTGCTCCTGAAATCCATATTTAAGATAGTCAGTATTAAGTCAGCTGGGATGCTGAATTAAATATCATCCACAGTGCTCAAACTATCTTGATAATGTCATTTATATTAGGCACAAGGGGTGGAATTCATTCGATTGCGTGCAAATCACTTCAGTAGCTATTTACATCTATGCTAATCACATCATGCTCCCTTTATAACCAATGAGGAGAAATGCTTATATCTCACTCCGTTGGTGTGTGTCAACTCATCTGTTGTATATATCTAGTGTATGATGAGATGTAGTATATGATGAGAGGTTCTGTACTGTAGAAGTAACTATTACTCTCCAGTGTTTTCAAAGAGGCCTTTCAAAGGGTTCAGACGTGAGCATTCATCCTGGTGATATCTAAAGAGAGGTGAATTCCACTGAGGTGACTGACAGTAATTATGGACGTGATTTTCAATAAATGCAATCAAGCACTACACATCTTACTCTTAGCTCTACAGCTGTTTGCATATTAAACCCCATGAGAGAGCTGGTAATAGTCCATCATGGACTTCTTCTTGGTCTTCTCTTTTCTGTCTCCACATTAAGTTACTGACAAGTCTCACTAGTTCTTTAAAAGGAGGAGAAATCAAGGTATTTACAAATAACAACAAAAAGGCCTGAGGAAAAAAAAATATGCATCCATAGTGTTGCTGGAATTTCTTGTCTGAAACTGTGCTGTTTCCAAGCCTTACACCCAAACTAGGTGAATCATGTGCAGAGGCGGAGAGGGAGGATGAGGAGGGTATTTGCAGACTGTAATTCCCCAAACAGAAAGGCAGGGTTTATTTGCCGACTGCCAGGTGAACACAGCACAAGGGCCACGTCCTTCTCTCAGGTCTGGTCCTGGCTACTGCTGACATCCAGAGGGCACTGCAAACACTGTAGAGATCTTGCCAGATCTTCATAGCCTCAGTGCCAAGGTACTGCACTCAGTTTTCAGCAAACTGAAATCCTCTTTATTTGTTTTTGAACATTTTCAAGACACTTCTGAGAGTTAAACACTGCATTAAGCTGCACATGTAGCCTAGTTTTCATGATAGACATAGTTTAGGCTTTCTACTTTTTTTCACCTTGTTTCTGAGAAGTCAGGGGCTGTCCTCAAAAGGGATTTTCAAGTATTACTTACAGATGTTAGCTGGTATCTCAGAAGTCTGTTTAGCACTGTCAAGTTATCAAAGTATTATGCTTTTGTTGACTTTTTAGGGGGCTCTGTGTTAAAGTCATCTTAAAAAATACTTATTTTTAGACTTAAAATTATACTGTATAGAATCATGAGAACCTCGGACAGAAAGATAAGTAAAAGTGATAGAAAAGTAAAAAATATTATATTTACTCAAGAAAAACATTTTCTCTATCACCCACAAGATGGTGCCACTCACTCAAACTAAAGTGCAATCTTCCTTTAACAGCTCTATAAAAATGACACTTAAAAAATTAATCCTCATGAAAAGGGTGATGGAACCCAAAAGTCTCAGTAACACCTCTAAAGTAGAGCTTAAATAAGATTTAAATGAGCCCTTGTGCTGCCGTTATACACATGTTTAAATTAGGTCCTGCACAAATTCAGGGACATATTTGCTAAACTGAATAACAGAAATAACCTTTTACTGCATATTTTCACTGTTGGTTCTGCAGAATCAAAAAACAGTCTGAGTAATTCCCTATTTCTTTCTGTGCACCATAAAAATAATCATTTCCTAAATTCTGAAGCATATATCTAAGGAAATGTAGCAAAGATGGGCGATATGCAGAAATATTACTGATAGTGCAATTTAAAAAGAATGGAGCTGCCAATGTGTGACTGTGAACATATTTGGGCTTCATTTCCTGGGGTGATTAATCAGATGGAAAGCTACCAGCTTTTCTTTAGGCTGCTGCTGGGTCTACAAAGTTGCCAGTTAGGGGGAAAAAAAAAATAAATAAAAGCCACCGCTTTTTACTTATAAACTAAATGCATAGGTGAAATAAAAATGAGAACATTCCCCAATGACATTTTTATAGCCACTTTAGATAAAGATCTTTCAGGATGGTAACTGCTGTTTATTATCACACCTCACTGAAAGTGAATGTCTTAAAGAGTAAGATTCCCAGCTGTGGTTATGTGCAACATTTCATCCATAGAAACACCTTTAAGTCAAATACTGAATGGGAAGGAGATGGCAAAAAAAGAAAGTGCCCCTTGTCAGATATCATTTCCCATACCCATCATTTCCCATACTCAGCTTCCCTTTGCCTCTGCCCTCCTTCCAGTCACTCCCAGTGCCCTTGCCTTCATCCTGACTGGCTGCTATCCAAGCAACTGAATTAGATCTTTTTATCAAAATTGTTGTCAAATTCTTTTTAACACAGGCAAGAAGGTGTTTTCCTCTAATCTACTGTTGAGAATAGTAGGTGCACCATTTTATCTGGAATGTTAAAGTAGTTACCTAAAGGTTGAAATCTGGCATTGCAAATTTTGGCCTGGATGGATTCAGTTGTGAATAATCTAAGTGCCAAAAAAAAAAAAAAAAAAAAAAAAAAAGGATCTAATGATGGGAAAATACTGAGCAAACCTGACCATATGCACTCTTACGAGTCCAACACATGATAAGAATATGTTCTAATGTTCTAATTTGATGAGAACAGAAGAGAATTTTCATTTTCTATTATGAAGATCCTAATCTGTGTTTAAATCAAAAGGGGCAAAACCTTTTATTCAGATGACTTGTGCATCTGATTCCCACTGAAAGTCAGAAAAATAGCAGCCTCTGTCTCTTAGGCAGTTTTAAGGATTTTATTTGAGACCATGATCCAAAATTGTTCCGAGTAACATGGTTAGGAACAACAACACAAATGGATTTCTGTGTTTTTATTGCCCATTGAAGTCATCCTAATTATAGATACACTAAATTTCTGGATTAAAAAGCGTGGGCCCGCCTCTCAACTATGAAGCAAGTCATTGTCTTGAGGTGGGTCACCATAAAACCCGGCTTCTTCCTGGCTGAAGTGATACAGTATTTAATCTCTAGGGAAAACAGATTGCCAAATCTCTAGAGGAAATATATTATTAATGACCTGAAGCATTTTAGCATCCCAATGGGTGTTGAAAGAGATTGTTTGCTTCCAGTTGCAGTAGTATGAGAGTTTGCATGACTCAGTAGTGTGATGGCTCCATACCTGCTTGGTTCAGGTTAGCTTGAAGCCTAAGGATGTGTCTCAGCCCAGATCATGCAGGATGTTTCTCAGATGCAATAAACCAGTTTCTTGTGATATTTCCTCATGTGTATATGCATATTGTGCTCGAAGAATGAAAATTAGTTTATTTATGAGACTTTTTTTTTTTAGAAAATTACCATTACTGACAATTCTGTTGCAATAATCTTGTTTTTTACTTACTAAGAAGCAAAATTATATTTCATTTTTATTAAAATACCAAAAAGAGATAGATACAGAGAGTAGGGAGAGAGAAAAGAAGGAAAAACTATCCTAAATTAAGGGTAGAATTTTCAAATATGTAATTTAGAGCAAATCTTATTATAAAATCTAGTACACATTATTCCTAGAGTATTTTTACCTTTATTATACCCTCTACATTTTCAGAGGAAAAGAGATCTCAAGCGGTAGTCTTTAAAGTCATAATTAATGTATTTTCTATGGAAAAAAATGTGTTGACTTCAGATAGTATCTTTTGTGTTTCATATTTAAAATTGAATCATATTTCCTTCTAAAGCAAAACAAAGCACACTGTTAGGAAGTTGAAGGAGGAAGGAACAGCAAATGCAGGAAAATATAGCTTCTGTATCTAGGTAGATTTTGAGGCACATGATCCAAGCTGTGTTATTCTGGCCAGGAAAAACATTTGCCTTTTTGCTCTTATTTTCCTCTGTACAATTGATGGGAAACATTTTTTTTTTCTTTTTTTTTTTTTTTGTAGAACCAGATCTGATTGTTTGGAATTGGGTTCTACCTTATCACACTACATTAAATGTAATAAGGTTAAGACATTCTGTCTCTCTAAGATGGATTCTTACTGAAAAGAAAGCAAAATGATTAAGGAAAAAATGACAGAAAGAAGGAAAGAAGCTGTAAAGAAGTTAATACACTAGGAGAATGTTTTCTAGAGAGGGCCTGATGTCAAAGGCATGAGATGGGTCTCTCACATTGCTGATTGCTTTAGCCCTTGCTACTAGGGCTGCTGACCATCACAACTTCTGCCAATACAAATGCCACAGACTGCAGTGAACTGGAGCATATTGCCTGTTCATTCTGCATTTTAGTGACAGTAGGCTGTGCAATGCCAACGAGTCGTGGGTGCTAGCACGGAAGATGTTCAGTTAAGGTGAATGAACCCAGCTGCACTTGGCTGTCCCCTGAATGTCTCTTGGCTGTGTTGGTTTGCAATTCTTCCCCCTTTTGTTTCATATTCAGCACTTTTTAGAGTCTTCCCTCATCCCTTTCTTACAAACAAAGAGCTTTCAAAAGGTCAAAGAGCATGACTGGTGTAAACAGTTTTACAAATATTTTCCTGCATCAGCTGATTTAGTTCAGAAAAAAAAAAAAGTGTATCTCTTAGTTTTACTGGTGATCACTTTTACCTTTGCCACTTATCCATGTTTTGTTTTACAGAGTTGACTTTAGACAATAAGGGTGAAGTCTGAAGGATTTTAGTGAGCTTTTTGTAATTTCTGCATAGCAAGAGAGTTTTAGTATAAACAGTGACTTTTTTCCCCCACAAAAACTATTTTCCCAAGTGCTGTCTACTTTTTTTTTTTTTATTTTAGAATCCAAAAGCCAAATATTAATTGTAGAAGCAGAAACCTGGCTTTTTCAATATGCAGAAGGACTTGATTCGGTGAATTTTCTACAACCTTACTTGTTTTCATATATTGTTAAAAAGTCTAAGAAAATTGTGAAGATAAACTTTACCCACAGGACCCAGCTTCTGCTTTCTGACTATAAATGAGAAATCCAACAAAATTGCCTTGCAGAAGTATGTGGGAAGTCACGGTTGTTCTTTAACTTCCTCTTTAGCAAATATAAATTGACATTTTTTTCTCCTTATTCATTTATCTCCTGCTGTTGTTTGAAAGTACCATCGGCAGCACAGGCCTGTGAGTCAGCAACCTCTCTGCATGAAGCTGAACAATAAATTCCATTTCTTCCTCTTTACACTTTAAATATAACTTCATTTCTCTCTTCAGCTAGGAACGAGGTCTGTTAGTTATTCTCTTCTTGTATGATGATGACATTATCAGCCTTCTTGCTACTCTCAAGTAGCTTTTGCATGACAATGAAAATTCAGTTAAAATCGGGGAAAAAAGTGAATATACAAGATTTTACTCTAATACAGGGCTTCCTTCAAATAATGGCAATATCACAGAAAAACGAGAAAGGATCTTTGAATAATGTATGTCTTCAAAGAGGAGTATGACTCTTATCTTCAGAGAAATGTGTTCAGGGACTTCAATCTTTTTTTTCTATTTGCTGTATGTGCTAAGAGTTGAGGAGCCACAAATCTGATTTTGCAGAAGTCGTTGCCAAAACATTTGTCTTGCCAAAATGATCTTATCAGTCTGATAAGCTCATAAATGTTTGCAGACTTTAAACACATCTCTGCATTGTAAACATAACGAGCAGCAGAGTAAGATCTCTGCTATTTAAGTGCAGAGGCCCAGTATTCTTACTGTATTCTCAGAGGTCTTTTGCAAGAATATGTAAAAACTGAGGTTAACTAAGTGACCAAATGCTTTCAGAAAATGTTAGCAAAGTGAACTGCTTTGCAATTATCCACAGAAATAAGTATTTACTTAATGCAGAGGAAGACTATAAAAGGTTCTCTCTTAAATAGATTTTATGTTCTTTAGAAAGCATCAGGAAAATTGAGGGTTTTTAGATCTTTATACTAGATCTATACTTAAATGTATTGTGTTATACCAAAAGAGAAGATTTGGGATTTGTTAGCTAGAAGCTCCAACCTCATTACATAATTTCTTTGTAACACTATGTTAAATCCCTCTTCTTTTTCCTGATGAAACCAGACTTTTAGCCCAAACTTTGCATCAGCCTTGGCTGACTTGTGATTGCTTTGACATTCATAGGTCAGGGATTCGTTTCACCCCAAGCTTCCTTACGCTCTCTGCCCTTTTCACACAATGAGGTCGCCGTGCAGAGATTCAGAGTTGCCGTGTACATTCAGAGACACTCCTGCCTGATAGAGCATCAGCCCTTTTCTACGTGTTGGCATCCATGGGTTGCTGTGGAAACACAGCAGCAGACAGCCTGGCATCTCCTGGGAGGGATTTTAGCATGAGCAGGAAACAGCCAACACAGAAAGAGGCAAAATAAATGGGGTAGTTTGGATTTGGACCTATAGCTCAAGGGAGGAGATATGAGAGAGGTGTTGGACTTCTGGGTCAGCAAAGCACTTTCCTGACAGAAGTGGTCTGAAAATCCTTCAGAAAAACGTTACTGAAATCTCACATTGTGGTGGTGTCTCCCCAGAAGGCGTCATAGTGAGAAGCTCTGTCCAGTGGAGGAGCTGGGAGAGGCAGTTTAGTCTGTCTTGCTGTTATCGGGGTATTTTGAGGATGCGCCTGAGTTTCAGTTTATCTAGCCCCAAAATCACATGTCCTGCATTTATGATTAAATGTGTTTGAAAAAATAAGAGGGGCTTATCCCTCTAACCCTTTTATCCTCTAACCTTTGAATAGTGTCACTGTATTTAACAATAACTTTTAATAAAAAAAGACTCCTGGGAGGAAATTCCATTCAAGGTACCTGTAGGCACTTGTAAGTACAGGTTTACACAGACCGATGTCTAATGAACTCGACAAAAAAGCTAGACTTCAAATCTTAGCAACCTTGTCTTCTAATCTGTGTGAATGAATACATATATATGTATTTAATATATTTCATGTATGTACTCACATTTGTCACATAGCAGGAATCAATAATGACTGCGTCATGGCAATGGCTACATCTCCGCTGTGATCTCCATTTCTCAAATATCAAACATAGCTGTAATATCAAGTAAAAAAAAGCAAACAATCACAGTTCTTAGTTCTTCCACAAAGTGCAGGCAGAAAGAAAGATTAAAGAAAGAAACCTTGGATGGGTAGCAGTATTATACTGCCTTTTATTAAATACCGTTGTTTGCCATCAACTAGTATTTTCAAACAGAAACTAGTTTTCAAAGCTGCTTCTTCCATTCTAGATTCTTTGTGGCTATTTCATAGTCCTGAACACATATTTTTTTGCTCTTGCTGCCTTTTTTCTCCAGTGGTTGGAGAGATTTCACTTAGGCTGACAGGTCTGAACACTGTATGACTAGAAATGCCTTGAAGAAACAAGTTTTTGAGTTGAGTTTTGCCTCCCGTCTATCCTACAGGATATACTTTTGTAAGCATTTCTGAGTAAAACTATAGAGTGAATATTTTGGTAGTCTGCCTACCATTTATTTTAAATTGTTATTTTTTCCCACTATAATTAAAGAAATGCAATACTAGTTAGTGGTTAAACTGAGATTTTTTTTCCCACAATACCAATGTATTCTAACTGCATTGAGGTCTAATTTTTGAACTGTACCAAAGATTTTACTTATATATTTATATAAACTGAGTACAAGTACACACCACGTATATATCTGAGACTTGTACATACTGATTATTTTAATAACGTAATTGTAAGGTTATTCTTTCTGTTCTGCCTATATTTGAACAACAGAACAAAGAGAATCACCGAAATGAATTCCTCGTGAATTATGCATCAATTGGCAAAAGGATGCTAACTCTTAGAAAGACTTTAGAATGAGGGGGTGGTGGAAGGTACCTGAGGTAGGAGCCACCACCCAAGGGAGAGAAGAGGGCAGAAGCAAACTGAGAAAGGCCTGTACCTCCCTGCACCCGAACAGTCTGTGCTCCCAAGCCCACAGGTTGAGACAACTGGACTTTGCAATTACTGTAAGGAGAAGATGGATGTTTAGCCCAGGCCAAATAAAGGAAACTGTCTGCTTATTTTTACCCTTTGTCTTATGGTCTAGTTTTGGTCAATAAGCAGTGCTTTGTTTTGCCTAAGCTGTTTCTGAGTCATGGAAGTCATTCACAGGAAGGTATGAGAGAAACCAACCTCCCGTCAGAGAGGAGGAGCACACAGCGTGGCCTCGTCCGTGACATGGGTGGGACAGTTTGGAACGCATGGCGCGCCATGCGTACCTACTGGAGGTGAGGGCCATCAGCTTGGTCACTACGAGTTATTTGTGTATTTCCTCTGCGTGTGTTTCTTCCTGCAGGAGCAGGCTAAGCACTTAGAGTGAGTGTACATTCGTGTGCAGGTCTGCCTGTGTGGGTAACCATGTGCCGATCCCCAGGAGTACGTATCAGCTGAACATTCAAGAGAGGGACAGTTCTTTAAGATCATTGTGTTTCTATGATGATGAAAACAATTTCTCTGAGAAAAAAATACCCTATCTGAAGGGAAAGACTGCAATATGTGCTCTGGTTACGGTACAGGCCAGACAGTCAACACAGGAGATCTCTTTTATAATTATCTCAGCCTGGTGAAAACTTAGATTGGAGCTCAGTCAATGATGAGACACAAGTCCATAGGAAACAGCTTTATTATTCCCAGGGTTCAGGGAGCTACTTGCTTCCTATTTAATTTGAATAATTGCACAGATTTGGGGCCAGATGTAGCAACAAGAACAACAATCTATACTTATTTCAATAGTTCTCTGTACTTGTTTCCTGTATTCATTTCAATTTTAATACTTATTTTAAATGGCAACAATCATGCTTGACAAGATCAGGAAATTCAAGTTTCCTTCTTTAGCACTTCTTAGATCCCACATGGGAATTTGTGCTAAATTTCTGACCTCATTGTCTGCACTGCTTTAAGTAACCAATATGAAAAGACTTCCTCTATAAAATCCCTATCTATTTGATTTTCAATTGACCATTCAGATGGAATGTGTCCATTTGAGCTTTTTGGTTCTGCTGAATCATTTTCAAACTCTTCTTGAGCAGCACACAGGGCTCCTCTTGGGAGACTGGTCTTTCCTGCCAGGATCTGTGGTGCAGGGAGCATCTTTGGAGAATTTTGAAGGCTGAACATTTCAGGATAAACTTTGGGGATGTTTATGCCCAACTGTTCCCTTTAAAATAGCTGTAGCTGAACTATTTTGCTTGTTTTGATTTGCAAGTGGCCCTGTTTCTTACTGTTCTGCAGTGGTTCACTATGGACGGTCATTGAATTGTCCCCACAGTTAATGCCTGTTGCTTTCTGAGATGAGACCGTGTAGCTCTCAAAACATAACTTCATTCTTCTTGAGCACTGATTAGGTCATTCCCCCAGCAGTTCATAAAAACAAGCAATACAAAGTTATTTTTCTGAGAGCCAGACTGCTTCAACAGCTTTGGCTTGCAAATCCTTTATTTATTTATTTATTTATTTATTTATTTATTTATTTACTTTCCGGTTGCATGATGACAGTTAGGTAAAATTCTGCCCTTATCTTCCCGTCCTGCAAGTTTCTCATTAGTTTAAAGCCCACTCATTAGGAAGAACAAATTCCCAGGACCAACACATCAGCTATTGTGAATTGCTCTATCAAAGTTTTGTGCTGTTCAGTGATTTTAAAGTGGTAAGTGCCATGTTATTTGCTCAATTTTATATTCATTAAAGGTAAAGTGTTCTCTTCTACGTATTGTCTAACAGTAGGAAAACTTTCTGTATTATATTCTGTAGTGCATCCCTTCTGGATTATATTTTATTTTATATTCCTGCCAAATAGCTGTGATGCTTTACACTCTTTACTATGTATAACAACAGTTTTGGATTAGAAAACTGATTTTGAAAAGCTATATAAGTCAATAAAAGTCACATTTGAAAAACGAGAGTAATGTTTTGGCTTTAAATGGAATTTTACAATATGATTAATCAATTTAATACTTAACTGCACTCAACAGTAGAAACATTGAAAACAGCTTACCACAAGTTGTCCATATAGATAATCTCATGTGAAATATAAAATTTTCCTTTTATATTAGAGCAAAACTCTGAAAGTAAATGTTTCTGTTAAATAGATCTATAGTAATGTGTTCTATCACATATGTTCAATATATATGAAAATCAACTCCAAAGTAGCCCAAAAGAAGATGCAGTTTGCTGATTGACAATGAGTTGTGTTCATTAATGATTTATGTTAATATTTTGCGCTCTACAGATCTAGTCATATTCTTAATTCATTTTTGAGACAATTTAGACTGCAAGACAAGCTGAATATTGGCGTGAAAATAAAGTCAGAAGATAATTTCACCTCAAAAGTTTTATGCTTTGTTTCCCAAATTGTCCTGAGTTTCTGTTCAGCAAAGCGCTAAGGTTTCCTTTTGTGATATGAAAAGAAAACAGAAATTATTTACTGCAAGAATTTATAGTAGATATGCACAATTTAAAAGATCTGCCAAAGCATTCATTTTTTTTTTTAGCTGACTGAAGGATACAGTTTTCTTTTCACAAGATTAAAAATGCTTGCTAACTCCATTATTTCAACTGGAAAATTTCAAGATTTACACCTGTTATTGAATTTCAATTGAATTTTCTTGAGTTACACAACTGAAAGTTGAATGTATCTCAGCGAGAGTTACTGTTAATTTAGTTTATAGCATTTTGTCTGGAATAAGCCTCATCACAGGAATTCATTGTTATCAATTTGACCTAATTTTCTGTTTTATAAGTGCCTCTGGTAACAATAATGCTTTCAAAAGTGAACATTTGAATTAAGTAGTTAGTATGAAAAAAAAACCCTATTTAATATGTTTTACAACAGTGTAAACTGATGTATTATTTATTTGGCTGTGTTGCCCATTCATATATTCACACAGCTATGAAAAATTATGTGCCAGAAGGTAGAGTGTATTCTATTAGTGGCAATTAATGTTCATGATGTGCAGTGAAAAGCATTTAGTAATACATTAAAAAGAAAATCTATAGAAGAGTAAGATTTTTTTCAGGATACTGTTGGCTTGCACTTCTTTTTTCACCCAAAAAGGGCCAGAGCCAAAAGAACAGTATCCTGAACCTTCCTAAGGACATTAGTCTTCATTTCTTAGGGCAGTAAGGCTTTAGCTGTTCTTACAATCAATATGTCTCCTAAAGAAGGCAAAAAAAAAGGTAAAATTTCTTTTTTCTCCTTTATTAATGGAGTAACATTTGAAAAACATTAAATACTATTAAAATTACATTTGTAGGTATTATCTTTTATGCTTTTAACACAAATACTGAGCATATTTTCTTCTAAAATATGCTGGTCTCTTTAAATAGGGCAATAGGTAGAATTTGAAACAACACAGCACATCAGACTTTTTCCATTGTCAATGTGAATGGCATGGATTTGAATAAACAAGACCAATGTATCAGATCAGTATGTTAGATTCATGTATTAGGTGCACCATTCATGTATTAGGTGAACAAACTGTTATAATACTCTGGATTTTATATAGCTTCCTCCATTCAAAAATACTTCTTTTTACTCAAAACTTAAACAATTGAAAGACTATGGTACATGTATGTATAAATACTTGCAGTCTCCTCTACCACATGGACAAATTTTATCCAAATTGACTTGTTTTTCCCTGGTGTTTGCAGTATTATCCATAATCTCCTGTGATTTAAAATGCCTTTTTTTTTTTTTTAAGTAAAACACAGAACTGGAAGACATGTTATTGCTTTGCTAGTAAATTATTTAAAAGTTTCTCTGCCTTGGTTTCGCAAAATATTTCTTTAAAATGGGAATATTTTCCTCTGTCCCTGTCCTGACTACAAGTCAAAATGAGATTCTCTCCATACTCTGAGAAGAAAATTCATGAAGGGAGCACCAGGAGAGAGCCACAGGATGTTCCAGCAGGTCCCTAGGATCATTCTTTGTGATCTTGGTCACAAGAGGAGGGATAAACAAAAGTCTGGAGCATGCTTTGGTTTCAAGAGCTCAAGTTTTGAGGACTTATCCTGCCTTATAAATTTGGCCTCTAAAGTTGCTTCTGGGCAGGACAGGGGCCAACTGTTAACTTCATAGCCAAAGGAGAACTTTCAGCAGCAAAAAACTAATGGAATTATTGCAATTAGTTACAGACTGCATAAAGGGTTTGACATGGATACCAAGAAAGTGGGCAAAGCTGACATTCCTGCCTGCTGCTAATCTGAACTATAGTTTCTAGGCTTTAAGTACAGCTAAAACCTCAGCTATTTCACCCATCAAAAATTGCACCTGGAAAAGTTATGTCTCATGGTTTACTGATTTTTTTTTTTCCAGTGTGGAAGTAGTTCAAGGAATGATTTGTATTTCTATTAAACCAATCTTATGGCTTTGGCTGGGATGAAATTCCATCACCGTTTATGAAACCGAATAGCCCTGAAAATTGCTGATATTAATGCGATGACTTGGCACACCAGACAATGTGAGTAAGGGTGACAGAGTCTGGTCTCTGAAGACTGTCCTATAAAGAAGTTACATATAGACTTGGGGCACATAGTAACATAGATACATAGGACACATGAAGTATTAAAATGGTTGTTTTTAATAGAACCAAAGCATTATGGGTTCCTTGAGAAAAATAACTTTTCAATGCCATTTATTTTTATCTTTCATTGACATGCTTCCAATGTCTTGCTAAAAAGGAAATGCCTAAGCAGACCTTTAGCCCGTATATAAATTACTGTAAAAAAATGATTGTGATGCATCCGAGAATTTTCTTCTTCTTGAGTTTTCTCTTTGCTTTAGAATGGCCAATCACCTTCACAAAGGGCCAGCAGTGACAGCAGTGGTGGTGTCTATGTGACCCTCCACCGCATTGCTCGTGGAATTTCTTTTCACGTTTTGCACAAAAACACAAGGGATGCTATCTTTCGCCTCACAAGTAAGCCCGTCTATTGACCAAATGAAAGTGAGCTTTAATATGACCTGCAAAGGAAAAACTTAATCACGTTCCTTTTGTACTTCCAGTGATCTGTAAACAAGACTGTGAACATCTTAGTTATTTTTATTTCTGTTTACTTTTTAATTTTTAACCTATTCTGAGGAATAATGGCAGTTGAAGAGTTAGGATGACCTGAAATAAATGACTGATAAAGGGAGTCAGTAAATACTTATTCTTTCTAAAATGTGATGCTGATGAAACTTAAAGAGAAATGATAGTTGAATAATGAAGTCAGTCTGTGTCCATCTTACTACATAGTCTTATGCAAACTGGTGTTCAACAAGACCAGGAAAAGCAAGACTTGGGTTCATTTTGAAGCAGACAAACAACAGCAGAGAGGAAATAGGACGGGGAAAACATGAACACATTTGGCATTTCCTTGATGTCTTAAGAAGACAGAGAAAGAGGCATACTTGATATAGATATAGACAAAATATCTGGTAAGTGCATCCTGAAAAATCATATTATAGAGAATAATGTACTGATGCTCAAGATCTTTTCATGTTATATGCAAACCGCTTTTAAATGTGATTCTATTGCAAAGAGTCTTTTAATATAAATATGGTTGAAATGTCCATATTCCTTATGCACAATAATAATTTCTACTGCAAATACGGTCAGCCTATGCGCAAAAGATAACATTTCTTTAAGCTACCAACTCCATGCATTCCTCAGTGGAATAAAACAGTCTGCCTACATTTATTTACTTTTTAAGTGCCATCATGCTTTTTTTACCAAGCAAAATACTTCCCTCCAGATATAAAAAAAAATTAGGTAAAAAGGATGTATGTCTACAGTGAAAATAAGTAGAGCTTTATACTTAGTTGTGAGTCAATAGTGCATTTGGGAGCCTGAAAGTACCTTTGTGAAGTGTTGTAAATCTAGTTTAGGCCACACAGCATTACTCTTACCTGCTAAATAAGCTGGAAAACATCACCTTTCTATATGATTCAACTGTACTTCTTCAGCATAATAAAAACATTCTGCCTTTCCAATTCTAGGTTTTAAATTATAAGCCAGATACTGGCTAATTATGGAATCTGAAGTGGCCATTATTGTGGGAACTTTTCTTCTTCTTTGTTTTTTTTTTTCCAAAATATGTTTCTGAATACTGAAATAATTATGGATTTCAATGAAAGATACACAACCTAACTCTCATACTTCATAGGTAAAACTGCGTATCTGTGATTTCTTAATTTTCTACTTCACATTATGTTGCATACACTTCAATTTTGTTTCAAGACTGTAGTTTTCCTTTTTCTATCAGAAGCAAGGGCATGAGATGCTTAAGTTAGTTGCAGGTTATAGTCTTCCAAGTGTTGCAATTGTTATGTGATTTAGTTTTTAAGATCATCTTTATATATATATTTCAGAAAATTGAAATGTCATCTAAAACACCTTTAAATCTTAGCTGAAATTAGGTCTAAAACTACATGCTCTCTGGGTTTCAATGCAGCTGCTGCTGAAAAGCTACCTTTGACATTATGGCATAATTTGTCATTACAGTTTTAGAGAAATTATTCTATTCAGAATGACTATGAGAAAAGAAATCCTGTAAATTTCTTAGGTGACAGGTAAAGAATTTTAATGAAATAAAGTCTCCAGAAAATACATGCTGAAAGATTATTAATTTTTATGAAATGCTTAGTTGATTAAGGAAGGTTTCTTATTTGTTGTCCTTTGACATAAAGCTCCACCAGCAGTCAAAACACTTAAAATGTTTCCCTTCTGGAAATTAAATATAAACAGTGGATATGTCCATGTTAGTGAGCTGTTTATCCAGAAGATATGGAAAACCTTGATCTTCAAGGACAATTAAAGCTATTGGAAGATGAAAAAAAGAATGGTATTATTGTTAAATGTAGGGATTTTTCTTTCTTGAGAAGTCAGTACACAAACAGAGAAGTATAAAATGAGACATTGCATTTGATGGCTTTTATGAAATTACGTTGGTTTGCTATTACATGGCTAACATGTGAACCATAATCTAAAGTATCTGCTCTAACATAGTGTGTTGTACTGTAACTCCATGATAATCAAAACTGACAGAGAAGCAAAATTGTCTGGAAGACACCATTGGACTCTATTGGAATCCATTTACTACTTCAGTGGTCATGGAATGAGGCCTTCAATTTTTTTCACTTGTGAAGAATTCAGTTTTGTTTTTAGAATATAGAGCAGAAATATTGAGAACAGATTCTGTCCTGAAAATACTGTAGTGTCTGAGAAAGAGGTGTCTTTGAGGGGTTAAATTAATCATGACAACATGCCATTGAGTCAGAAAAACTGGAGAACTTGATGCTAATAATGAGCTTCAAGATGGAATTGCCAATGCCTATGCTCATTAAAAAATGGAGATTAAACCAGCACAATTAATACTCATGCATGAGATCAAAAACCCCATAGTCCAAACAAACAGCAGTGGAAATTGTAATAGAAGATGTTTTGTTCTTGCTTAGAACTTGTTTCATGTACTTATGAAACAATAGATAATTTATTCTCCCCACTTTTTCAGTATTAAAGACCTACCTATTTCCTTGAAAACTTGTCTCAGACAGCCTCAGATGGTGTTCTGAGGCAAAATAAAACATCCGCAATGAAATTCCCATGTGTCTATAATATCAAAGTTAATCACAGATTGATCTGGGTTGAACTTTGCCTGTAGAACAAGCTTTTGGCAGAATTTTCTTCTCTTGAAGGAAGTATGCATATCACAGAATCACAGAAGGGATAAGGTGGGAAGGGACCTCTAGAGATCATCTAGTCCAAGCCCCCTGCTCCACCAGGGACACCCAGAGCACGGGGCACAGGGTGGCAGCCAGGCGGCTTTGGAAGATCTCCAGAGCAGGAGACTGCACAGCCTCTCTGGGCAGCCTGTGCCAGGGCTCTGTCACCCTCACAGGAAAGAAGTTCTTCCTCACATGGACATGGAACTGCCTGTGTTTCAATTTGTACCCATTATCCCTTGTCCCGTCTCTGACCAGCACCGAGAAGAGTTTGGCCCCATCCTCTTTATATTCTCCCCTTAGGTACTTATAGACACTGATCAGATCTCCCCTCAGCCTTCTCTTCTCCAGGCTGAACAGGCCCAGCTCTCTCAGCCTTTCCTCATAGGGCAGATGTTCAAGGCCCCGGATCATCCTCGTAGCCCTGTGCTGGACTCTCTCCAGCAGCTCCACATCCCTCTTGTACTGGGGAGCCCAGTACTGCACAGTACTCCAGGTGTGGCCTCACCGGGGCTGAGTAGAGAGGCAGGATCCCCTCCCTCGACCTGCTGCAGA
>VZSV01000031.1:2242644-2280930 GCA_013398735.1 Nothocercus julius
CTCCTGAGCACCTTCTTGTCCTTCACGTGCCTGGAGACAACTGCCAGGATGAGCTGCTCCATCACATTTCCAGGGATGCAGGTGAGGCTCACTGGCCTGTAGTTGCCTGGGTCCTCCCTCTTGCCTTTTTTGCAGACTGGTGTGGCATTGGCTTTCTTCCAGTCCTCCAGCACCTTCTCCGTTCTTCAGGAAATTTCCTAGAATTGAGAATGAAATAACAGAGAACTGGGGAGGGTAAGGAGAAAAAGGTTGTTCTGTGAGAGATAAAATGGCAAAGTAAGGACAGTTAAGGCAGTGACAGAAGGTCAGGAGAGCAGTAGTAGGTAGAAAAAGAAACATCAAACCCAGGGAACAAATGCCTGGACTGTATCAGTTAAGAAAGCCAACATTTTTTTCAAACAAAGGAAAATACTTTTTTCTCTTTAATAGGTCTGCTAGGAGGTTGAATAGGGGTATCTGCAGCCTTCCTGTAGTTTTACATTCCATTTTAGGTAAAAAAGGTGGTATCTGAGAAGTGTTTCAAAATCCAGTATTTAGAACAGTCTGCTGGTTAGAATGGTTTGGAAAGAAGGAAACCTATATGTTTCATCTATGATCCAGTGGCTCTGTAACAGGTGGTTAGGTGTGATTAGTTGTTATTCCTAATATCTAGGAACAGAGTAAAGTTGTATACTTAACTGCGTATAACTGAGTGAGAATACACTAGGGGCAACTGAAGTTGCTGCAATTACGCTATCAGTATTAAGACAGGAAAACTTGGGCTTGATTTTACAGCCATGGAAGGAAGTCATTAAAAAAGAGTGCAAATATAGGGAAGCATCCAAATTCAGGATACTTCAAATTCACATGGCAAGTGCTCGAATTGAGCATACAGCACAGACAGTGATTAAAGCTTGACTGTTTTTAACATGAGTAAAATGGAGCAACATGATAAATGAATAAAAAAAGGTAACAATTGAGAAGATAGATCATGTCACATGACAGAAGTGATAATGTTTATAGAGAGAAGTTGATTTTATGATCCTTAGGTTCAATCTAGTAAAGAAAGGTAAGCTGGACCTGCCGTGTAGTGTTTGGTTATCAGGAACAGTAATACTAGCTGTACAACCTAGCAGAGAAACCTGAATAACAAACCCAGCGCAGAGCTGAGCTGTGATGCTGGAGCAAGAGACAGGAGCAGGAGAGATTGCAGAGCAGCCACCTGAATAGTGCTGAGCAGACTCATCATGGGGTAAAGCACAGATTTGGGCTCCCTGAGTGCCAGCAACCCTGGATCACTGACAGCTCCATTATCATTCTTCCATCTAAATACTTAGAAAATACAGAAATAGAAAATAGAGTATGATCAGAGGTAGATAAACAACACACTTTTTCAGATATCCTAAAAACTGAAGCATTTCTGAGTTCTCTTGGTTAATCTGTGTGAGGCAAACACTTCTGTCATAACTTCTGTTAAAATTATGCTTCCTATTATGATAGACAGATAATACACAGATACACAGATAATAACGAAGACCTTAGCCTCACACTGATACTATTCTAAGCAAGACAGACCATAGCAGAACATGTTTGGAGGGTGAAATTTGAAATAAGTATCATTCTCTTTTTTATACTGTTCTTTTAAGTTATTCTGTTATTTACTCATTTCCGGTAGACACAAAAGAGAAGACTGGTCTAAGGGAAAGGTCTGAAGCAAATGCGCGAGGTGTCTAGGAGAAGTAGAAAACGAAACAAAGTGTAGATCAGAACATCCTTTCAGACAGCGAAGTCTTTCTAAAAGTCTTGAAAACATTTGAGATTTGACTTATTTCCAGGGTCACAGCTTTTTTTCCATTTGAATAGATTGTAATGTCAACAAAAGAAAACAAAACTAGAAGATATTGTCTTTTCTACCTCCAAGGAGGCTTATGTCCTTCTTAAATGTTTTCTCTTATTTTTTTTTTCCAAGGAAACATTATAACAATTTTCCGACATACCATGGATGTCTGGGTCAAATGCACAGCAATTTCGGTGCTGCTTACTACGGTCTGTGGCCAGTGGCTGAAGCAGGCAAAGGCCCCTCTGCTTCTCCACAAGCCCTTCATCGTTGTCTGGAACGCACCCACCGAGCAGTGCAGGCTGCGCTATAACGTGGACCTGGATCTCAGCATTTTTGACATTGCATCGAACACCAACGAGACTTTGAGTGGATCGAATGTGACAATCTTTTATCACACTCATCTGGGATACTACCCCTATTATTCGGATAATGGAGATCCTGTGAATGGAGGTGTGCCACAAAATGAAAGCCTTATCAAACACCTTAATAAAGCAAAGTCCGACATTGACTATTCCATACCCATGAAGAAATTCCAAGGACTTGCAGTCATTGACTGGGAAAACTGGAGACCCCAGTGGGATAGGAACTGGGGCAATAAAACTATTTATAGAAATAAATCTCTTGAGATGGTTAGGCAACGGCACCCTCAGTGGTCAGAGGACAAAATTAGAAAAGTAGCTAAAGAGGAATTTGAAAATGCTGGCAAGAGCTTTATGAACAACACTATCCTTCTGGCTGAGCATATGAGACCGAATGGTCTGTGGGGTTACTATCTTTACCCAGACTGCTACAATTACGATTACAAAGAACAACCAGAAACGTACACGGGAAAATGCCCAGACATTGAATCTTCCCGTAATGATCTTCTGCTTTGGCTGTGGAAGGAAAGTACTGCTCTCTACCCATCTATATATCTGGATTATATATTGAAGTCAAGTCCAAATGCATTAAAATTTGTTCACTATCGAGTTAAAGAGGCAATACGTATTGCCTCAATTGCTAGAAAAGACTATGTTTTGCCTGTTTTTGTTTACTCCAGACCATTTTATGCCTATACATTTCGTGTTTTAACAGAGGTAAGCAGAGAGACCTCTATAAATCTACAGGTTAGAGATAGCCGCACAGAAAAGACACTTTCTTAATGTTTTCTTTGTATAAAAGCATTTATTTATTTGTATTTCATATGTGAGACTATCTCTCTAAAGCATATACAATCGTACAAAACACTGCACCTCGCAATAGTTAATTCTGCAGTGTTTTAATCTATTTCTGTATTTTATTGTATATTTGTAAATATACAATGAGGTATATTTAATGAGGATAATTTAGAAAGAAAGTGCAAAGAAATTGTTTCCTTAAGTAATGCAATCCCATATTTTAATCTTTCTGACAGCTTGTGGAATGAAGCTGACAATTTTTTGTGAAGTTTGAAACTAATTAGTATAAGGGAAAGATTATCTTTCACGAGAAAAGATCCTCCAGGCTTTTATTTTCTTCTCCAAAGGGAAATTCGTTCAGTAGAGAAATAATCAAATAAAGCTGTCTGGCTTGAAGTACCTAACTCCTGCATGGTGAGCATTGGCCAGAGGTACAACACAATGAAATACCTTCATGATCCAACATTTAGTGCTAACACTTTGGAATCACTTAAATTAGGAAACAAATTTTTTGAATGATAGAACGTTCTCTCAATCAGTGACAGAGTACAAGACATACAGAATGGTCACAGTATTGGTGGCCAAGCTATACCTATGAAAATCCTAGACTAAACAGAAAATGGGGGAAAAGAGGTAAAGAAAGAAGGTCCAGATTCAGTTCAGCAGGCCACTAACTGCCTCAGCCTGGGGATGGGAGTAGGGATGTTGTGGTGCATCCCTGGCAAACTGCGGAAGGTTTCAAATCACTCTGTGGAATCGAATGGAATCCAAAAAATCCCTCATTATTAGCAACTGGGAATTCTTTGAAGCTGTTTTTTGAGTGTAATGTGGGAAGGGATGGGAAATTGCAGGTTCCAGTTGCCTCAGAAATCAGGCAGGTTACAATTAGGCAGAGACAGATCCCAGTGAAGGCAAGGGGAGCCACTGGCGTGAGAACAGGCAGGATCTAACCCAAGTTCACCTAAGAACTCAAAACAGAAGACCATGAAATAAATCAGCAGTCTGAAGATGTAGACTAAAATAGTATGTTCTTCATCATATAAGTCAGTCCCTTGATTAGTATAAAAATGCCATGAAAACTGGCCAGCTATGAATACTGTTATCAATTGTGCAAAAGTTCAAAATCTGGGGTGATGTAATGTTATTGTTTTACCTTAAGCAATTTTCTGAAAAGTACAGTGGCAATTTGAAATGATATTCCTCATATAATTTCAATTGTGTATAGCCATTTACTTTTGAATGCCTTAAAGATCATTTTACAACTCATCAGAAGGGGAGATCCATGTACAGCCATAAAATTATCCTTGGGTTATGCACCAATATGTATTTTCTAATAAGGCACAGTGCCCAGTTCTGCAGACAGTCATGGAGATAGAGCTTGCCACGACTCCAGAGTGTACATTTAGTCTGTGAGAACAGCTTGGGGACTGACAGAAACTTGCAGGGTGCACTTAAGAATACTTTAAATAGCAATGAGCAGGAAATTGATGTTCCTGTTTTCCTTCATAGCCATGAAGCCATAAAGATATTTTAAGAATGCTTTTGTGCAGTCAGATTAGTAGACTAGACTGGAGTTTCATATTTGAACCATGAAATGCCCCCAAGTGAAGCTCACAAACCTACAAATGAGGTATGAAACCCCTGAGCTCTGGAAATCATTTGCATTAATGAGACACTAAAAGGTGTCAGTGGAGTGGAGTGTCATCCAAGCTAAATAATCATAGAAAAACTGGGATACTGGGTTAATAGCCATTTGAGCTCTGACATAGACTGGGAAAGGAGAACTGCTTTCCTGCTCCCTTGAGTTTTATGAAGCCCTTATGTATATGACATGAAACATGCAGAAAATCTCACAGTGGAAAAAATAAACTGAAACAGTTTTTGTGGGTCAGAGTCAGAGGAGAGACACAAGGCTCTCCAGCACACCTGCAGGAAGACAAAAGGCATAGGCCCAAAACTCCTGCGATGGCTACGTCTGCTCTACCTTTTATCCCCACTGTACTTGCAAATCAGGGGAGTTGTTCACAAGGTATCTGAAAAATTCAACCAAGCCACTTATAAATAGTGATTTGGGATATCAACTGCTGTGACAGATTTCTGTATCTTACAAATGTGTGCTGTCTGTAAATATTTAGAAACTACCTTCCTTAACAGCTCCCTAATAACAACATGGAAGGGGTAAATTGCATAGTAGCATTCTGACTAGATGACTGAAGTCACTAATAAAGCAAGATGTCAACTAACAAATGATGAATAATGTATAGAAACTTCTTTCACTCACATGCAGTCTTCTCTGAAGCCAGGGTGCACATGGGTACAAAGGCCATTCCCTGCAGCCAAACCAGGCCTCTGCCAGCATTCCTGTGTAAAGGAAAAACATGCCTGAAACTAATGACTGTTCAAATGTGAAGGAAAGATTACAGAAATATATATATTTTTTCCTTTTCTGCAGCATGTGACTTGGATTGACTGTTCTGTTTCCTTTCAAGCCCATAAGCTGGAACAGCTTAGCTCACCTCCTCTTTTTTTTTTAGCACACAGTGCATTTACTTGGCTGAAGGAAATATGGAGAAGTATTGATCAGAAATGGAGCCTCCTTCTCTGTGTCAAGTCACCAGTTAGGATATAGCCCAGGATAATCTTGAGGCTCTTTGTTTGTTGTACACTGTCCTGAAAAGCCGGAATAAGAAAAAGGCTTTAAAAAGTTTATCACTCTTAGAAATTCCAACCACCTCGGTGGCAGGTGACCCATAATTTTTTCTCTTTAGCGCATGAACGTAACATGCATGCCAGAGGATCTGATATGAAGAGTGAATTAGGATTTCCCATCCAGAAAAACGCCAGTACGGCCATACATGAGAAGATGACTACGTTTTTTTATAAACACTTATTTCCTGCATGTGACTCCACAGGGATTAGAACCAGAGGCCAAGAATACCTGCTTAACAGTCCATCTGCTTGTCTGCTTGCATTTACATGGCAGAGCCAGGCCAGGGCTCGCCCCAGCAGTGTCCAAATGTGAGCAGGACTCCAGATTCAGCCCTGAAGGCAGGATCATGGCAAAAGTGCCATGTGTGTCTAAGGCCTCTCTTGGAGCTTATTCAGGTCTTCAGGGAGGCTCCTCCCTGTCTCTGCTTCCAAGCTGCATCTCTCAGCACCTATGGGAGGCATCTACATTCCTTTTCTCTCCCTTTTTTTCTTCCTTTCTTTCTTTTTAAAAATGCCCTTCTCACTAGTGGTTATTCAGGCATATTGGTGCACAGAGAGAATACAAGATGGTACTCCCTTTATCCCTTTCCTCTGTTCAACCTATGTTGGGCATCATAAAAAGATAAGGGAATTTCTATACAAACAGAATGAGAGAACAAGAGAGTAAGTAAATGAGATGGTACAATGTCATAGTCATAGGCTGTTCAGAGAAGACCCCTTCCATACTAAAGGTTTTTTGAGCCAGTCATTTGGTAAAGGACATAATTATGCATAGAATTGACAATAAAAAATCTGAGTTCCTTCCTGCAGACAAGTTTCTTAATTACTAAGCTGAATTAATCATAATCTTTAGAGTTAGGTTCACAGTTGTTTCTCTTGCTCTTCTTTGAATCTTTCAATATATGGTGCAGAGTGGAATGGCATCTGAAACAAGATACTCCTCTAAGGGCTGCCTATAACTTCATGGTGAAGATAGCCCCCACGTAGTAGGAGATGAATATATTTTAAGCATGGGTGAAGAGAGAAAAATTCAGCCAATGTCTTTCTAGTTCTTCCTTTGGGTGAAGATTTTCACCTTCATATTAATGAACAAAAGAGGAGGAAATGAAAAGAGGAGGGAGAATGTTTAAATGAAATTCCGTATCGTTTGGAAGGGAGTTGCTGTTTTCTGTAGCATCCAATACCTGGGCATCCTCTGAGCATCCCTAGGCAAATGTGTCCTCCAATAGAAAGCTTTTGATCCTGGTGTGAGAAAGATGATGAGTTTCTCAGCATGAAAATATCACTCTGCCTATGGAATTTATACATATGGATGATTAGAGTGACTTTAAAGATACGCCCTTCGTTTAAAATATATTAATTCCACATAAATCATGGAATCTGATTCTAAAGGATTTCTCCAAATAACAAAAGGACATGTGGAAGCTGAGGGCATAGACCTTGGATTTTGCAGGATAATAGAATCACAGAACAGCTGGGGTTGGAAGTGACCCCTGGAGATCATCTCCAACTCCTTGTTCAAGAAGGGTCAACTTCTTGAGCCCAGGTTGCCCAAGACAATGTCTATAGCACATCCAAGGATGGAGACTCCACAACCTCTCTGGCTAACCTGTTCAGATAATCTCATAATGAAAAAGAATTTTCTTGTGTTCAAGTGGAATTTCATCTGTTTCAGATTGTGCCCATTGTCTCTTGTTATGCCCATTTTCCCTTATATTAACTTCTGGTCAAGAACTTTAACTGACAAAGCGTGTTACTTACAAAATCTTCATTTGTTTTTTTCCCAGATCTTAGCTTAATCCACAATACCAGATATCTATCAGTGAGCTCTTTTGTTAATTTGTTAACGAGCTCTGAACTGTGCTGGTACACATCTAGAATCACAGAATCACAGTCCAGTCTTTGTACATGGATAATCTTTATAAAGTGCTTTGCAGATGAGAAAAGTTTGGAAACAGTCTTTACCAAGAGGTCAGGTTATATTTCACATTCTCTTAACATTCGAAATTTTGATCTTTAATTCATGCTTTTTTTTTTCTTTTTCCTATCCTTTTTCGCATGGGGAAAAAAGATCGCCATTTCCCACATGAAAGTAACACCTGCAGCAGACTGTACTGTCATTTATAAGGACGCTGAACTATATACTTTTATAGAGCACTGAACTATATACTTTTAAGAGTAATGCCATACTTCAAAGGCTGCTTGGATGATCATCAGCAACATGAACTTAAGGTGAAACCAATTACAGTTTTAACACTCTAAAGCCTACACTAAGAACCAGTAGGCAAGTTCTACTCTGTACAACTTCTGTGGGTTTTCCTACACTATTTTGCCTCACTTCAGTTAAGAGTCAAAATCTCTGCTCACTATGACATCTCTGTAATTTTCTTCAACCCTTCAGCACAATTTCACCATTTTCCAATAAATTATTTATGCCTTCTTTTACATCTCTTCAATAATAAATATATCAGAACTGGAAATTCTTACTATGTATCTGTAAATCAACAGGTACACTTACATACTGAAATAAATAATAATAATAATAATAATTAGTAATAATATTATTATGCATTTATATATTAATAATAATGTTGTTGGTAGTAATTATGATTATGATTATTATTTTTATTATAAAATAGTCCATCCACTCTATTAATCTGAATTTCTCTGACCACCATACTCTTGTAATTTGCTTGGTGTTTTGGATTGTTTTCTCCTGAGAAGTGATAATGAGATTGTTATCAAAGAGCATCAGTTATTTTTAAAGGAAATTTGCAGGTCCTTCATCCAGTTAAGAGAAATTACAGAATCTGTCATTCCAAAAATAATAATTGATTATCTGTTGTAAGTAGAATATGTTTTAGATACAAACAAACACGCCTTAAAATATGGAATGGACTTGAAGATCCTTCCTCCATGTTTTATAAGATTTAATTGTATTTCTCCTGACACAGTATTCACAGTCTCACCATTCCTCCTGTATGGCTGGAAAGATCCCTTGTGAGTAAACGATAATGTTTGTATTAGCATTCCTGCTCATGAATGAAGACCTTGCAAGCCTCACTACAGAAGAACTGTAATCTAAAGAGTGATTTTGTTGTGAAGACTGTGCATACCACAGGGACCAGTGTGTCCTACAGGGAAAAAAACCATCAGTGCATGGATGCCTGGATCCTAGAGCTTTTTTATTTTTATATCCGCGGTTCTCTGATGTCTACTTTTGGCTTCCTTTTTCAGATTGATCTGGTGCATACTATTGGTGAGAGTGCTGCCTTGGGAGCAGCTGGAGTTGTGCTTTGGGGGAGTATACAGTATGCCAGCTCAAAGGTGAGGGATACTGCTTTGGTTATTATTTAAGGATAGCCTCAGCAGTTATTAATCACCACTACACATTCTGTGCCTTAGTCAGGGCCAGAAGTCTCATTCTTGCACTGCAGAAAGAATGGAGCTTAATGAGTTGGAGAGTGCTCACTTGGTCGTTAGTGGGAACAGTCCTGAAAAGACAGATGGAGAGGAATGTCACTGCAGGAAAAGGCCTGCTTTCTCTTCCTCTTCTCCTCAGGTGTTCACAAATAATCCATCTGTAAGCGATGGAGGGGGTAAGGTGTCCTGGCACTGCTGGAACTGCAGCAGACATTAAGCGTGGTTATAGATCAGGTAGTGTGTCCTTAGCGTAGCGTAGGATGCGTAGCAGGCTGGCTCCTCATCTGTCCTCATGGGAAGAGCATCCTGCCTGAACCTGGCAGGGCTTTGGTGCCCTCTGTGCCTTTGACACAGTCTGTCTCCTCCTGCTGACACCTGGCAAAACACCACCTGCTCAGCACGGGAAGAGGGAAACCTGAACCGGAGACGCAGCCAGAGGACTTCAGAGCTTTGTAGCTGCAACAATTCCTATGCCGGTCTCTGAAAAAGGTGCAGCTGCTAATAAATGGGAAGAGTTAGAGGGTTCAGGATCAAAGCTGTGATTCAGTATGTGCTATAAAGCCTAGCGTGGCACATGGCTCCTTTTCAAGAGCTACCAGAAATCTCTTTTTAAAAACTAGTTAGTCTTAGGTCAATATGCAAACTCTCTGTTTACTAGGACACTCTTCCTTCCTTCCCTCAAATCACTCTAAAACACTGTGTACTGCACCCAGAGAATATAATAAAAGTTAATATTTGGCTAATCTTACACGTAGAAGTAATCTCACTTAAACCAATGTATTGCTCCAGTCAATGCATGTAAATACAAGATTTATCTCAGTATCTTAGCCCCAAAGAGTTTTATAGTAGTATTTTATGAAACATATGGAATTTGGTCATAACGTTAGCTACTGAGTAATTTGTCACCGTCTTTTATTTTCTACAGGAGAGCTGCTCAGCGGTGAAGCGATACATTGACGGCCCCTTGGGGCACTACGTCATTAATGTGACATCCGCGGCCAAACTCTGTAGCAAAGTCCTGTGCAAGAAGAATGGCAGATGTATCCGCAGAAACAGCGACTCCTCTGCGTACCTCCACTTGCCACCCGAAAATTTTAAGATTCAGGTCCATCACGCTGAGAGGGGCCCACGATTCCAAGTGACTGGAAAACTGAGCCTGAAAAATATAGAAGCCATGAGGCAACGATTCGTGTGTCAGTGCTACCAAGGCTGGACAGGGATATTTTGTGAACTGCCTGACCAAAGGTTAATGGAGCGCTGGGTTCACTTTGTGTTCAGTAGATCAAGGAAACAGAAGCTTCATACCTTCCTCTTAGGAGCCATGGAGCTTCTTCTCCTTTTGCTGCATACTATTTTTTTCCTGAAGTAGTGCAAGGAAGTCAGAGGTGGTTCCACTAAGACTTTATTTCTTTAGAAAACATATGTTATGAAGGGAAATAGTATTACCGATTGAATAATTTTATTCAGCTTTGTTCATGGTCCCAGTCCTTCTGGAATTGCTCCAGATACTAAGTGCATTTTTAAAGAACCTCTGCTATTTTTGGAAGGGCTGCTTTACAGCTTGAGCAATTTTTACTCATGCCTTAAACAAATAAAGCTGCTGCTGCCACAGGGGAAGTTTTACCTGAGTAAAAATGTTGAAAAAAAAAAAAAAAAAAAAAAAGCTGTATAAAGATTCTTTTATGTAGAAGCTTAAAATAAAGAAGGACCCAGAGCTTTTTTGTGTCAGGGATGGATAACTAAACACATGGTGATAAGGAGATATTTCATGCAGACCTAGTCTGTTCACCACAGCTTCTGCTGAAATCAAATGGGGCATTTTGCGTGAGCAGCCAGTGTCCAGATCTACATTCACCATAAGTCACCCTAGATACCTCTGCACAGAAAATGTGAAGAGTGCAGGAATTATACATTGATGCCCATAATTACAATACATATATTTCAGCATTTCAAGTCTTCAAGCTGATTTGTGTTATTTCTAGAGGCATAAGTATTTCCACTGACATTTTTGTCCCATCAGTTTCAAAGGTAAAGTTTGACTAAAGAGAGATCATCTCTGAAATTTCCAGTCTTTTGGTCAAATGTTCATTTTTCCACAACAGCAGTCAACCAGCTGAACTTACATGATGTTGGATCAGGGCTCCTGGGCTTGGTCCTGGCAGGTGGCACTTCACAAAGTTGCTGCCAAGGCAGAAGAAAGGGCCCATCTTCTTCCTGTCTGCACCTGGAAAGCAAGCAGCCTCACACTTTCTCTCTCTTCTTAGCAAGGCCCCTTCTTGGTAGGAGCCTAAATTACTTAAAGCATTAACATATCTCTGTGCATTACCATTTTTCCTAGTGTTCTTTATGCTCCTCTGTTATTGCTGAGTATTTTTTTATGGTAACCCTCCAAAAAAACTTTTCTTCATTTTCTAGGGCCAGATTCACAGCTCGTATGAGCTGTGGTGCTCAGGTTCACTCTTGTCAAGCGCCCAGAGTGTAACAGAACTGTAATAGATATTTTAAGGCTGCGGTGATCACTTTAAAGACACTAGAAGGAATGACTTCATTTAAATAGAGATTTATTGCTAGCCATATTGTTTTGAGATACTCTGTAATGACATGTTGTGCTGAGATGCTACAGAAGAGATTTGCCGCTGACCTTTTATTGTATAGCAAGTAACTGCAATGGATGACAGCAAAGTGAAGGCAAAAAAATTAATTTTCTTGGTGTGGGAGAGAAGGAATTAAAATGCAAGCTTAGCAAAACTAAAAGCTGTTAAGGCAGAATCAAAGTGGAGTGTTTATCTTTACTTTTATTTTTCTTGATTATCTATATTCTGCTTTAGCTCTTTTTTCAGTTGAGTTGACAGAAATTCAAGGGAGAGTTACTGATACTTTAATGTAGTGAGGGTATTAAAACCATTAGCTCATTTTTTACTAAATACCTGTATCAGCAACAGATCTACATTTAAACTATCTGTTTCTGCTTTGTAGAACATTAACTTGGATTCTATGACCATGACGTGATGTGAAAATACAATGTCATGTGTTGTGTCACAGAAATGTGTTTTAAAATGTCATGTGTGTCACTGTAAAGTGTCGATATTTTTTCTACAGGTACATTAGAATAGGTTGTTTAATGGCTTACATACAGAATTTATTTGGATAACACAAATTCAGTTAAATTGATGTAAGGACTTAGGTAAAATTCTGTTTGTTTGTGGGGGATTTATACAAACAATACAAATGCTGTGGGTGAAGTATCGACCTTTCTGATTTGGCTGGTGATGTATGTTCCCTATTAGTGTTCACTGACAGACCCTTGCTACAGTCCCTAGGGCTCTGTTTGTTTACCCCAGGTGTAAATCTGCACAGCACATTTCTATAGTCTAGGCTACCATCTCACACGCAGGAGTTTATGAATGTCCATAGCAGTACATCTCCCTGGATACAGAGGATTTGGCTCAAATATTGCTGTGAAGAACTTCAAGGCCAGGTCTGCACCCTGGTCATCAGGTTGACTTCATTATATTTCCCTGGGTATAATCATAATCAGATTTTGTTCTAAACTCCTTAATCACTCATAATGGAACAAAGCACTTAAGTGAATGCACTTTTACAGATTTTTTTTTTTTTTTTTTTTTTTATATATATTTCAGCTATTCAGAATACCTTCTTCAGGCAATAAAATAATATTTACCATTAGAAAGCAGGTTTCTTTGGAAGCTTTTTACAGCTATATCTGCCACTCACAGGGTTGGAGGTAGCTGTTACTGGCTGAGGGCAGGTGGCTGTACATAAGGTTCCCACATTTGGATGCTCCCAGGTGGGCCCACTGCTCCCAGGAGGAACCAAACCTGGGATGCCTTTGCCCCTCTTAGCCAGCTTGGTGAATATGCCTTGCCTGATCAGAGGCAGAGATGCATCACGTGAGGCTGCCCATGGCCTGATGCTCAGCAGCTCACCCATCTGCCCCAAGATCACAGCAGGCAGTACACTCTTCTGCTCCCTTCCCTTCTTTTGTGGGTGACATGGTCATCGTGAGAGCCACCACACCTCCACTGAAGGGCTTACTGATATCCTGGCATCCTTTTTCTCCATTTCTTGCTGAGAAATGTGAAGTGTACTGACCTTGATAATGGATATTTTTCAACTTCAGTTGCCATTAAATTAATATTATCTTTCAAAATAAATGATGGACTAATGAATTCACTTAATCTAGACCTCAAAACTCAATCTAATTCAAATCAATAGGCTTTCTACAAAAGCTCATCTACCTGGAAGCCAGGGGTCATGTAGCTCCTCATTATTATTTTTCAATTTCATTGATGCTTCCAAACACTATAATGCAGTTACAATCCTGACAATTTATTTCTTTCTAAGTGTATTTCTGTTTTTAATAGTATTCCTGACAAAATCAGACTTTAGTTGCTACAGCAGTACAAATTATAAACAGCAAGGGTCCTATTAGCAATTGCAGTGGTAGGTCTTACATGATCATACCAGTGCACATAATTTAACAAAGACTTTTTCTGGTCCAGGTGGATGGTTGAGGCTTTGAAGATACACTCTCCTATGACTATCTGTGTTAGACTTATTTGGAAGAGGGAGAGTTAAAAGCAGCAGAGAGTTGTGCTATGAACTTTTATGCTCATCTCCTTAGCTAGAACCAACTCTTAGAGAGGAGTTGATCCACAGAAGGGGGCATTTCTGTATTTCGTCTGTGTTTGGAACCAATACCTGTAGCTCTTCCCAAATGCTGACCTGTGGAACTGTATAATCTTCTACCTCTCATCAGAGAGCTAACAATACCAACAGAAGCAGAACTGATAGATTTCCAGCTTTTAAAATGTTGTTTTTACATTCTGGAATTTTTAAATTTGGGGAAATGTTTTGTTCATTTCTCCCTCACCACTGCCTCAGTGCCTGTAAATATACCAACAAAGCAATGAAAATATTTTTTATTAAAGCTATCTTATTAATTTTAGGTGATTTTTCATTCCAGGGATAAAAACACCTGATCTGTGCACTCATAAGTCTTAATGGTCAGCAAAAAAGGAATGGGAGGACAAAAATTATACAATCTGGAGGATCATGATCCTCTCCATTGAATTTGTCCTGAGATCCCATTAAAGTCTAATGAAGACCATAGTGGAAAATTTTTTCCAATGGTGGGCTTTATATTTCTGCACATTATCTGGAAATCAGATCTGGATATATAGCAGCAGCCTTAACTTATCAGTGGGCATGCCATGTGGCAAGCAAGAAAAAGGCAGAGTTATTTCAGTTGGGTATCGTATTTAATATATGATTGCATATTTTGAGCAAGCATGGAAAGGCTGAGGCTTATTTTGCTCCGCTTCTGCATCTGACAGACTGATATGTGGGGCTGCAGATCCAGTTTGACCGCAGTACCAGCTGCAGGTGCCACCACCATCTTCTCCCCACTCCTAACCTCTCCTCTGACTCCCATCCCTGTACAGTGGTGTGATGTCCTCTTGCCGTGTGAGGAGGGATGTTTGTGTGGCCTTGCTGAGAACGGTGTTGAGTACCCATCTGGCTCAAAAGTCCCTAAACAATGTATTTCAGAAGCCTTTTGAAAGACTGAGGTTCCTCAGTCTTATTCGTATCATGACTGCTGAGCCAGGGCTACAGGAGTGGGCAAAAGCCATAGAGAGGTGGTAGCAAGAGGGTAAGTTGAGCATTGCCCCCTGAGGCAATGTATCATGAATAAGCAGCCTTGGTACGAACCTGAGGGCCCAGTGGGGAGGCGCTGGCCGTGCCAGCGGGTGACTCACCTGCCCCATCGCCCGGCTCCGCAGCGGGGGCAGCCGCTGCGAGGCTGAGCTGCGGCCAGCCAGGCTGCCTCCCTGCCCCGGCTCCACTACCACCACCCGGCATGGCCTTTGCAGCCCGGGCCACCACTGGGACTGTGCGCTCGGAGCTGGAAACTCACCCAGGAGCTTGTCAGGAGGCCCTTTTCTCCTGCATCAGCTCCCTGCAGTGCCTCCTTATGTCGATACCCAAGTCGTGGCTAGCAAGGACGTGGGAGCGCCCAGCTCACATTGCTGAGGGACCCTTGGCTAGGGAGGAGGTGTATGGACACATGAGGGCCCCCGCGTAGCTCCCCTAAATTGAAGTGAGCGTCAGAATAACGAGTTCAGACTTAGATCTCTAGCCAGAGGACAAAGTCAGGGCAGTCAAGTCTCACCTTGAGCAGTGCAGCTCAAAGAACATGAATATTTAAAATATCCCATGAAGCGCCCTTTTGCCCCTGGGAAAACAAAAGCTTGCTGGCTGATCATAATCAGACCAGCATCTTTGTGTCTCTTCAGCTTTTTTCCTAATGCAAGGTCTCTGCTAGGGCCAGTGGATTTGTAAAAATGGGAATTACTTTTTAGAGAAAAAACAAGCTAAAATCACTCACATATAAAGCACAGAGAAGAAAAACTCAGATCATTAGTTACGGTTTGTGACACTGCAAAAACAGCATACGTACATGCTAAAAATTCCTTGCCAAAATAAAAAGATTGCTAAAATTAAAAAATTACCTCAGTTTTACAGATTGAGAGGGAGTGAATTAAAGTTGCACACCACACATGATAAGAAGATTTTCACCAAAGAAACTTTGAAATACTTAAAGCACTGTGGCAGCCACAACTTATTTTTTGTTTATGTTTCAGGAAAAATAATTTCCTGTCAATCTGTGCCAGACTCAGAGAGCAGGAGTATATGCAAACACGGGTTACTCTAAAAATAAGTTGGAAATGAAAGTTTTGTGCACTTCGAAGAGCGACACAGGCTGGAAACAGCACAGCTGCTCAAAGACAAAAATCCAGTCCTTAAAAAAGAAAACAAAACAATGTCACATAGTCTTTAATAAGATTAAAGCCACTAGAGGGTTTTTACAGAAACTAAGCAATGGCACTGCTCATTTTCTACATACCATAACATGATGAAGTCAAGAACATTTAGATGTCAAATTACAGAAGGGGTTGGAACATTTTTAGTAGTTTCATAAAGTGAAAGGAAGAGTCTATTTGAGATCTAATCCTGTGATTTTAAATAGTTACAGTTTCCCAGTTTATCCCTTATTTAATATCACCAAAGTAAGTTCAAGGTTGTATTTTCCTGATTCCGTGAATATCTCATTTAATTTACAGTAAGAAAACATGACAAAATATATCCATGTGCATATTTAAATATATACATTTGCATGTTTAACTTTGCCCCAGAAAGAGCAGAAGAGTTAACGCAGGAATGGGGCTGTGTTTTCTGTCATGTGGAAACAAACTTAGAGGCAGTTACATAACGTTATAGCTTGGCACTTACGATCTTTGCAGAGGTTTCAGATTATGTGTATTATGTAACCTCGTTTACACAAGAAGCTAAAAGCATCAATCAAGCTAAAAATAAGCAGTCTTCTGTAATTTCAAATGACAATATTTCAAACTTGTTTAATATGACTGCTCTTATTTTAACAATAAAAGTGGTCCCTCCAGATGATTTATTTACTTTTTCTCTTTGGCAATGTTTTACTGCGCTGGCAGTCTGTTTTCTCAGAGAAATTCAAAGCTACTTTCTCATTTTTCCATTACAGCAAGACTCTTCTGGCTTTTATTTAAGGTGCTCTCCTTTTGTGTTTGGAAAAGAAACCTGGAATATTTTTTCTGCTTTTCCTAACTTTGGAGAGCAGCTTTTGGAAAAAAATAAAAAAATAAAATAAAAAAAAAAAAAAAAAAAAAAAAGTTTGTTTCTGTGCTAGTTAGTAAATAACATTCCAAGTCAGCTAGTACGTTATTGAGACTGCTTACTATGTTGCTCCTTTGAATACTGTTTTTTCAGAACAGAACACAATGTATTTTTTTTTCCTTGCCAGAGCTGCTCCTTACCTCGGTTTTGTGGCCACACACAAGGTACCCCTCCAGTGAGAGACAGGGATGCTAGGAGGGCAGGAGGGAAGCAGGATGACTTTGCGGGTCTATCAAAGGTTTTTAAGCTTTGTGACATTCAATTGTGCACAAAGGTCTCACCCAGTGGTTGATATAGTGCCCTACATCCTTCAGCCTTACCACGGTAAGTGATGCTTATTGCGCGGGGTTCATCTGCACAAGTGTGAACTGAAGCCCTTCGGAGACTTCAGACTGCTCTACAGACAGGTGCTCTTAAGTTTCAGCTTTAAACATTTTTTGCACACTTTGAACTAATCACAAGCATTTTAGACCTAAGAGAACAGAGAAACAAGACACGCTCTCCTGTGGCATCCTAGAAATTTGGTCATGGATGGATCTTGATAGCGAAATACTGGTAATGTGTAAGTATGGAAGTTGCAGTGTAAGTACAGCAGCAATATTCAGAAGGGTCTCCTAGCTCTCACACCCCACTCAGTATACTTGGATCAGGATCTGACGATAAACCGACCTGATTTCAGTGAAGAGGCTAATTCGATTTGTGAAGATCCCCACTCACTTTAAACAGAAAAGACATGATTTTTCTGAAAGTAATATTTTCTACTTTTTTTTTTTATTATCATTCCAACACTCTTAAAGGTGCACAACCTCATCTGGTTTAAGATAATATGTCATTTTTTATTTGTATCAGCTGAAAACCAGGCATGAACTATTCATATTTGCTTTGTTCATCCTCAGATTTTTTCTTTTAGTCTGTCTCTAATCCATTAGTTTCTAGCACCCACCGGCTGCTGCAAGGACAGCTGGCAGCAATTCCTTAAACATCCACTCTGTGCTCACAGTGAAGCAGTCGGTCATATGACTTTTTGCATGGAAAGGCTGCCTCAGAGCATTGCCGCTGAGTGAGGCTTTCTGAATTTGTTCAAAGCCTAAGGATTGTTAGAATCCAGCCCATACATGAGGCTTACAGAGGTTTACATGACTCCCAGCTTAAAATAATTGCAATAATCCCTTAGAATGACCATGTTGCATTGTATTTCCTCCAACAATAACATTTAGTGCTAATGTAATATTCAGCCAGTGGAGGAAAAAAAAAATCAATTGCCTTCTTTCGTTGTTGCATTACAACAGTTATTTTGTAGGAGGAGGAAGAAAGGAATGTCACCCCAATCTGCTGACACTGGGTGCAAGCTGTAATCATGTCAGTCCGTGTGTGGGAGCTTGTTCTGCAGACGCTGGGGGGCTGTTCTTATCCTAGTGCAAGTACAGAGTAACTCTGCTGGACTCACTGGGAAGTTAGTGGGAGGAGAGACAACCCCTTCCTACTGAGCTGGGCTAAGTTCTGAAAAGAATATGCTCGGAAAATTAAATGTCATTTATTTGCTTTTTCAGACAGGATTTACCATACAGTTGGATCAGGAAAATGGACAGAGGGTAAAACTGCTTCTTAGGAGAATCATTTCAGCACAATTTAACACACTATGAAGTTAGCACTAATTTGTTGGCATTTATTCTTTTCCCTCGGTAGTTGAAGAAATGCAGCAAAAGAGGATGGTAATTACATTCCATGAACTGCATGGTCCAAAAATGCCATTCATTCACACTGTGTGAACTCTGTAGGGGGAGAACCTAGGGAGCTTTCATGTCTTCAAATGGGTTCACACTTGGGTTTTCTTTTTGCAGGCAGCCTAAGCCAGGTGGCAGGCTATGCTATGCTGCCGTCCTGTAAGCACATCTCCCAGGCTTGGCTCTTCATAGTGTGATTATTCTGCTTTATCAATAAGTGAACAGACAGCAGTGTCACGGGAAATTGGACATCCTGGCATACAGAGTTTAAGCCAGCTCCTGAACGCAGACTTCATGTCACGCTGCCGATGTAACCCTGGAGTGTGAATCACCTTGCTTTGCACATGGTGTAATCCTTATAACTTTCTAACACACGCTCACATGAAGGCAATACAAACTAAACCTGCTATGCCACTACTCAGGCCATTATGCAGATTCTATAGCACAAAAGTCCAAAATAAAGCAAAGGTTACCCTCTTTGGAAAAGACCTCGGCTGGAAAATCTTTGGGATTTAAAACAACTGTGGCATGGAGCACTGAGAACCTTTCATATCTAAAGGCAGATTAATATTTGGAGACATTTTATTAAAAGGATTTGAATCTCAGCTATAACCAACTCTCTTTGCCACTGAGTCATGGCCAGGTAATGCTAGGTAAGGTCCTGCTCCATTTTTATTTTCATTATGCTGAACATTCACTACCTTACAATTAATAACTTAACAGAGATACTGCACAGATCTCTTCCAGGTGACTAGCTAGGGGATGCATTAGTCTAAGGAGCCCCCATCCACAGAAGGGAAGGTAGAGGATGGCAGAGATGCATCCTCTCATACCCTCCTCCCTCAGGCTGTGGCCAGTGGCTTTCAGAGTGGTGCTCTCTGTCCCTGGACTCCAGGCATCTGCACAGCCTCTGGGCCTGTTGCCTCCACATCCAGTTTTGGCACTGAAAGCAAGAGTTGCTTCTGATGGTGTGACTTTAAGCAGCAAAATTTCTTCCAGATCATGAGGCTTCTGAGTATATCAGCTTTAGCTTCCAGCTTCAGCTTTGGACAGCAAAATGTAAATTCTGCAAAAATCCACAGATTTTATTTGATCTCTGTATGAAAATTCACACAGAATTCAAAAACATGCACCTCTGACAAGGATGTTTGTTAGTTGGCTGACCTGTTGAGGCAGCCTGTTTTAAGCCCATCAACTTGCATTGAGTCAATGTCATATCACAGAATCACAGAATCACAGAATGGTTAAGGTTGGAAGGGACCTCTAGAGATCATCTAGTCCAACCCCCCTGCTCCACCAGGGACACCTAGAGCACGGGGCACAGGGCGGCAGCCAGGTGGGTTTGGAAGATCTCCAGGGAAGGAGACTCCACAACCTCTCTGGGCAGCCTGTGCCAGGGCTCTGTCACCCTCACAGCAAAGAAGTTCTTCCTCACATGGAGAGGGAACTTTCTGTGTTTCAATTTGTACCCATTACCCCTTGTCCTGTCTCTGACCAGCACCGAGAAGAGTTTGGCCCCATCCTCTTTACATTCTCCCCTCAGGTACTTGTACATACTGATCAGATCTCCTCTCAGTCTTCTCTTCTTTAGGCTAAACAGGCCCAGTTCATTTAGTCTTTCCGCGTAAGATAGATGCTCCTGTCCCTTAGTCATCTTCACGGCTCTCTGCTGGACCCTCTCTAGAAGCTCCACGTCCCTCTTGTCCTGGGCAGCCCAGAACTGCACCCAATACTCCAGGTGCGGCCTCACCAGTGCTGAGCAGAGGGGCAGGATCCCCTCCCTCAACCTGCTGGCAACACCCCTCCTGATGCAGCCAGGATCCCATTGGCCTGTAAAAACAATCACATTGTTTTTACAATGCTAACTGGGAAGATAAAAAAAAAAAAAAAAACAAAACCTCACTGTCTGTATTCATCCTTTTGTAGTCCTTTGAATGGAGTAACATTTCTGGAATGTAATTTTGTTACAAGACAAATATCATCATTCTGAACTACATTTCTCTGCTATAGATTAATTGGGTAGAGAATACAGGGTTTATATAATCTGATCAATGCTTTGCCTTTCCCTTAGAACTTAGTTAGTTTTTTTTTTTTTAATCACAGTCTTGTGGTCTGGGACAAGTAAAGTCCTTTGCAGTTCTGACCTGTGTTTTAAGCTGATTTTGCTTAGGCCCAGCTACAGCTGCTGTCTGCTGTCTAATAAAGACACAAGGTCACCACTTGCTTCGCCTGCAGGGCACTGCTGCCCACGGCGCTTTTGGACTGCCAAGCACGCTGGACACCAAGGCAGGCTGTAATTAGCAGACAGGTATAACTGGGTACATCCGTCCTGGGTTTGGGCAATTACGGCAAACATAATTGAGAGAAATACCTAGCAGAAAGGGGAAGGAAGTCCCTAGCATGCACTGTACCGCTAGGATCAGGTTTAGGAAGCCTGGGTGAAGGGAACAAGCCTGAGCAGCGCCCGGCTTTGGGCTTCCTCTCAGCTCTCCTCCTGCAGAGTTCGCTCATGCCTGAAGCAAGGATGGAGGTGAAAAGCTCCAAAAGGAGCAAACGTGGGAGCCAGGACACCTCAGCGACCTCTCTCTCCGCGTAGGACACGGTCGGTAGCCGCTGGCCTCCGCGGGCCTGGCAGGAGAGCAGTGCGGCAGCAGCGCGGCTCTGTGAGGGGGCTGAGAAGCAGAGCCCTTTTAAGCGCAATCGTGGGGATCTGCTGCCCTCTGGTAGGATTTGCTTGCAGCTCCCATTCCCTGTGATGGTGAGAGCTGGCACAGGGAGCGTGCTGAGTGCCTGCTTGGGGGTCTGCTGGCCTGTCTGTATTTCGGGGCTCCCTGGGGGCAACCAGAGCATTGCTAGGTAGCTAAGGGCTGGGAGCCCCAGCTATCACCTCCCTGCTCCTTCCTGGAGAAGCAGGAGGTTCTCGCTGATCTGAGGAAGAGGCACCATGGCTGCCATGACCCCCCTCCCTTTGCTCTGTCCCTGCTGAGGCGACAGGGCAGCCAGGCGGACTCCCTGGAGCTGGTCCTTGGGTGTTATCCCTTTGCAACATCAGGCCCACCTTGGTCCTCCTTGGGCTGTACATCCTTTTAGTGACAAAATGTTGTTTGGCCTATGATGCTGTGGCTCTGATGAGTTTAGTTTCTCAGCAGGGTATATTCCTTTTGAGAGATACTGACAAAATTGAGCAAATTCTCATTAAAGCCATTTCCCAAAAGGCATGTTAAGGCAGATTAGATGTGCTGCTCCCTCTGCCTTTTCATATGGGTCAGCCATCTAACTGGCTGAGGGTGGTTTGAAAATCTGGGACTTCTCTAAGTGCATAGTATTGTGAGTCTCTAGGGGTGAGACTTCTCTGCTGCAATTCTGAAGTGTGCGGGTCTGCACTGCACTCGCAACTTTTTTTGACACATAGAAAGGATATCCTAGATTCCCTGGAGGAATACAATTGCCATTCCCCTTCATTTATGAGCCAGCCTGGCTGCTTGAATGAGTCAAGTGATCCTTATCTCCAGTAGCTGGCAGTCCCAGGAGGGAGAACTAGCTAGGCAAGAACTGAGGAAGAAGAAAAAGTAGGACTCAGGAAAGTACAAATCCATGACACTCACTGATAGTTGTACTGCTGCACGGGATTTCCCTAGGGCTCTGAATGGGGAGGGGTACTCAGGGCTGGGTATGTGTAAGACTGAATAAGCAACTTCCACACTGATGAGTGAGCAAAGCGAAGGAGGCTGAGGCAGTGATACTGCAAGGAGAGGCATTTCAGCATTGTATAAAGGGCATATTTTTATGATAGAGACAATTGTACTGTGTAGGTAAAGGATGGGCACAGGCAATGACACTATAGCTGGGTAACTAACATATATGCATACATACATACCTACATACATATATACACTGACATATATAGCACAGACATAGCAAACAATGTAAACTTTTAGCAGCTTGATGCCTTACACTGTGACTAGTGATTCTGCTTGTACCAATGTCCACAGGCCATGGTATAAAAGCCCACATTGTACAATGAAGTGCTGTGCAAAACAATATGACCTGAAGGAGCTAGTTCAATGTGATAATGCAGCTAGGCTAATAAATAGTTCAGAGCGGCCTTTTATGGATCTGGTTTATTGCTGTCAGGGGTCTGATCTTGTATCCCTTTATGGTACTGCACAATGACAGTGAAATATGTGTGCTTGTTTAGAGGTACTTGAAGCATCTCTAGCTGGCGTAGTACTAGACAGGTCAGGCAGGTTCACAAAGCTATGAAGATGGCAATAAAATCTAAGGTTTGATTGGATTGTTATCTTTGTTATTATTGAGAGATTTGGAGGAATAAGGTAACCATTTCTTCATCGACCTTTTCAGCTACAGCCGACATGGCAACTAAGACACCCTGGAGCCCCTTGGAGAGACAGCAACATCATCAGTGATTTCTGAGGGATTTGGATTGGCAGGACCGGCAGCTGTTGCTAATCTCTCCTGCTACACTCCACAGACCTATGTTGGTTTGCTTCAGCTGAGAGTCTCCCTCCTTTGTCTGCATCAGGATATGACCACTTTATTTTTTCAGTGCTGCTATAAAACACCTTAGAAATGGCTGATACATGTTCATATAGATGAATGTGGAAGAAAGAGTAATACCTCTTCTCCTATGCTCTACAGATAGCCTGTATTGTCTCTTATGTCATTACCTTGGGAGGAATAACTGCAGACACCAGTACAGGCTGGGACTGACCTTCTGGAGAGCAGCTCTGCAGAGAGGGACCTGGGCATCATGGTGGATGACAAGTTGACCATGAGGCAGAAGTGCCCTCGTGGCCAAGAAGGCCAATGGGATCCTGGGGTGCATTAGGAGGAGCGTCTGCAGCAGCTCGAGGGAGGGGATCCTGCCCCTCTCCTCAGCCCTGCCGAGGCCACACCTGGAGTCCTGTGTCCAGTTCTGGGCTCCCCAGTACAAGAGGGATGTGGAGCTGCTGGAGAGAGTCCAGCGCAGGGCTACAAGGGGCCTGGAACATCTGCCCTGTGAGGAAAGGCTGAGAAAGCTGGGCCTGTTCAGCCTGGAGAAGAGAAGGCTGAGAGAGGACCTCATTAGTGTCTATAAGTACCTCAAGGGAGGCAGTGAGGAGAATGGGGCCGGCCTCTTCTCAGTGGTGGCCACCAATAGAACTAGAGATAACAGCCACAAACTGAAGCACCAAAAGTTCCACAGGAACTTAAGGAAAAATTTCTTGACAGTGAGGGTGACAGAGCCCTGGAACAGGCTGCCCAGGGAGGTTGTGGAGTCTCCTTCTCTGGAGATCTTCCAAACCCTGCTCTAGGTGACCCTGCGTGTGCAGGGGGGTTGGACTAGATGATCTCTAGAGGTCCCTTCCAACCTTAAGCATTCTATGCTTCTATGATCATGAGAATCTGGCCTGAAAACAGGATGCTATTCTGCATCATTTACATGTTTCAACTCATGTATGGCTGTGCATATCATTCATCTGGACTTCTGTTGTTCCGAAACAACCCAACCACCAGCTTTCCAGGGGAAAACTTTTATAGCTGCCTGGAACACACATAGTAGAGCCGTGCCCCTCAGATGGAACATAATACTGAACTTGAAAATGCTCCCTATAGTTGGAAGCTCCTTACGATGTCATCTGTGACATCAACTATTACATCCCAGCTACAGACTTCAGTGGCTTAGTTGAGAGAACTGGAGGCCTCAGTGGTCTTGCAACTTGGACACAAAAAGTTCAGGAAACTTATTTCTGAACTGTAAGGGAGTATTTCAGCAAATGATATTGACCATTTAGTCAGACTTTCCTTTGAAGGAGGTGCAAAAGCTTTTATGACGGAAACTATTGCATTAGGAATGAAAAGCAGCCCAAAGGGCCTGTGGGGATACTATTTATACCCTGACTGTCACAATTACAATTTCCATGAACAGAGCTACAATGGTTCCTGGCCAAGGAGTGAATTCTTGAGGAACAACGAACTTTCTTGGCTCTGGGATAGCAGTGCAGCCCTGTATCCTTCCATTGGCATAAGAAATCCCTTGGAAACAGTCAATTTTTTTTTTTTTTTTTTTTTTTTTTTTTTTTTGCAGTTAAGGGTAATTCTCATTTAAGGGTGAATGCATCCACAAGTATTTTCTCCATGACATCTCAAGATTATTCTTTGCTTGTATTCGTGTAGACTCAACTAGGTTATAGAGATGAACCATTGTTATTCCTGCCTGTGGGAAACTATTGCTGGAACAGTGTGAGCTGCATTAATGCTTTAACCTCTCCTGCAGATGGTGCTGTGGGATGGGAACACTCCTAATGGGGCCAGCTCTGCTGATTCATGTGAACTGTCCACACGCTTTAAAGAGCTCCATGTTCTGAAGGAAAATTTAGGTCTTGATTACATAGATTGTTGCTTCAACTCATCGCTGTGCTATACCCAAACATGCATTTGAAGGGATTAAAAAGATTTCAGCAGTCTGATGTAATACGCTGGAGATGGTTAATACATTAATCCTCCCTGATGCGCTTTCTTCTGTTCAGGTATGCAATTAGTAACTAAACCCCAGATAGCTTTCCCTTTTATAGAAGAGAAACTGAGGCAAAAATGTTAGTAATTTCTTCCGTGTCACATCAGAATGAGAAATTGAAGCCAGGAGTCTACTTTTCAAAAAACAGCTTAATTTTTCTGTCCCAACCTTGATTTAGTTCTCCCCTGCAGATTGACTCAGTTTCTGTGGCTTATTAACCAGAGAAGTGAGCTGTATTCACTTTATAAAGGTCGTATTCAGGCTTGCAGCTGAGGTACACAGTGCAGAGATGGCACCTTGTGCGGAAGGAGTTTCAGTTCACTCCGTTACATTCCACTCCTCCCCAGGCCTTGCTATTACTTGCTACACTTACGAGTAGGGGGCTATGCCTCTCTTCAGCTTGAAGGCACGTGCCTGGTCTTGGCTGAAGACCTGCCTTGGGGCCCGTTTGTGCCTGGTGAAGCAATGTGCAAGTGGTATGTTGTGGGGGAGGAGGAAGTGGGAGAGGATCGCAGGACAAGGAAACCTTCACTTGACGTGAGTGGGGCTGAGGGAGCTGAATGTACCCAGCTATTTATATCCATTCTGTGGTCACCCAGTCTCTGGATTATTAATTAATTTACCATGTGTGACAGGGGACACACTCTGCAAGCAATACAGTTCATCTTGTGACAAAACAGAGATTACAGAAAACACTCATCTGAATGCAATGGCCTCCTGGGAGTTCATAGGACTTATTGCATCTGTGACTATATGCATGACCTTTAGGGGAAGATTTTGGTCTGTTCTAGAGATTTTCCTTTCCAAAATCTGATAGCTTTCTTGGCCTAACTCAGAATAGCTTCACTCACAGTGAAGATAGCTCTGAATAACTGAGAGGGGGGGGACACTGCAAAGCTGGTGAGTAGCTTGTGGTAGAAAGCTCCTGGTCAACATTGAAGGAGGTGTTGACACCTGCTTTGGTGGTTTTATCCAGCTTGCCCTTTAGTTTTGTACAAGAGGATAGAGGTTAAGGACTGCTCCTAGCTGCTATGTGTCTCTCTGCTGTTTTATGACCAGATGGTTTCTATCTCTTCCCCCTGTTAGCTAACCAACTCTCACATAATTATTCCATTTGATTCTTTATGTGATTTGGCCTGCAGTCTCCCTTAAATCTATGATGATAACCTGGGAGACACTTGCACACCAGTCATCTTTCACCATCAGTGTAAAATGTCAAGCTTGTGGCACTGATCCATAATCACTGTTCAGATCAGGCAGAAACACCCAAGCACCTAATGACACAAACACAGAAAGAGCATGAAAATTCAAACTGAAATTCTTAGGATTCCTCAAGTGTTGCCTTTCTCTTTCATTAAAGGTTGCACAATGCCAGCAGTCTCCTTCCTATAATTTGTGCCTATTTACAGGAACTTTTTATGGGATTTGTATAAGAACTTAAGTGAGCTCCTGCTGAAAGCAGCTAGAACAATGCACACCATCAGAATCACAGCTTTTAGATCTGAGTGAGACTGGAAAATAATTGTTAGACATTGGAAAGTAACTCTTTCCTTCCCCTTATCTGCAAGATATGAATTCGTGGAATGATTTGGGGAATTCTCATGTTAAAATCTCACTTTAATAGAAAGATTTTATTTGCTCCTACTAAATACCAAGATATCAGATAATTACAGTCATGTTTTGCATCAAAGCTCATTAAAATACATTATTTCCTCAAGCGTTTGTGACTTGCTTATTGCCAGCATCTCAGGCAGTATACCTAAATTTGAAAGGATCAAGATATGTTTAATTATCTTTGTATTCCAGAAAGCAAACTTTTAGCTAAAATAGAAAAACAGTTTATAGGGACAGGTAAGAAAAGAAAATGCCCTCTGAAGGATTGTCACATAAGAAGCCCCTGGCTTGCTTTAGAAAGGCTGTGAAATGCTGAAATATTATGACAGTCAAGTCTTTTTTTTTTTTTTTTTCTTTTCACTGTGTCAAGATCTTATTAGCACTGTTGGAGAGAGTGCTGCATTGGGAACTGCAGACATTGTTATTTGGGGAGATATGAATTTAGCTTCTTCAGAGGTAAGCTTGTGCCTGATTTAATCAAATGCATAACATCCTCTTTTTTTTTTTCCCTGTTAATAAAGGGTCTAACTGCAACAATTTTTCTGAGTACTTGGTACCAGCAAAGCTAACTGCTTAATCAGTCTGTGTTGCTCCTGGTCAGGGTTACTGTGGAACTTGCAATTCCTCCTGCCATAACAAGGTGTTGTGAGGTTTATAGACCATCAGTGGTAGGAAAGGAACCAATGATGAACAACAAGCATTCTGCAAGACAGTTCCTCAATATTTATAATCCTGGGCAGATTCCTTTCCAAACAGATAAAACACCAGGAAATCAGCTAAAACTGATCAGCAGATCAGTTAGGCAGGAGTAGGACACTCTTGCCCAGCAATTTGTCTGGTCATGGGAAATCCATTTGTGTTTGTGTGTGAGCATGCCAGATGAAGCAGTCTGTTGAGATCATATGGAAGGACTTTGGATTACACGATTACATGGATTACAGTGTTTTCTGGGGAGTACAAGTTGTTAAAGATATTTGCATTTCTTTATTAGTTTTTATTTTCTGTATAAAACCCTCTAAAAATCCTTTAAAGTATTCAAAGTTTAGTTATCCCAAATAAATTCCAACAGCTTTAGTGAGGGCTGCTTGAAAAGTGTGCATTTTTAAGGTTAAAAAAGAGAAAAAAAAACAGAGTGGCTAGTTTCACATCAGCTAAATTCTCTTCTCTACTATTTACAGAGCAACTGTACAAAAGTGCAACAATTCCTTGATTCTGAATGAGGGCCCTCCATCATTATCAGTGCCACAACATCTGCTGAGGTGTGCAGTAGGCATCTCTTCCAGGACAATGGATGATATGTATGAAGAACCTGGAAAGTCCAGGCAAATATACGTTTGAATCCTAAAAACTTCAGGATAGAAGCCTCGGAGGACCAAGGTTTTATTGTGAGAGGAGAAGCATCAAATGAAGAACTAGAAATAATGACAAAGAAATTTGTCTGCCATTGCTATCGGGTTATGAAGGAATTGACTGTACAGAAGCTAAAGTAGCTGATGAAGATCCTGGGGGCTCTGCAGATTCTGTCTCATCCCGAAGGTTTGCAGTGATCTGCCTGCTTTCGTTGCCTTTGATTAGCATGCTGTGGCGGCTGCTTAGTCAAAGGACTAGTTAGTCAGTCGAGGGGGGTGGTGGAGTGGATCTTGCAAAGACACATAATCTCCAGCTGGGGGATGAAGGTGTCTAACTAACACGACATGGGTGTGGACCCACAATTTTGCAATCCAAAATCTGTAGCTAATGGCCTGAGGCTCTTTGCATAATGCATGAGTAGAATGGGACACCTTGATGGCTGAGTCAAAGACCAATACTCTACATAAGGACCTGCCTTATTCGGAGTTAGTCAACAGGAAACACAGGTCATAGGAGTATGTCTGGACTTCTATCCCATCTTCTAATATTACACTGCTCCGAGGATCTGGAGGCCAGTTTTCTGTACACAACATGGTCACAACCATGACAGTGGATGGAAAAAAAAAAAAAGACCCATAGACTAGGGTTCTCTTTTTCTTTTTAGAAAGAGAAAGACAGACCATCTATGCCCACCTCTTGTGGGATAGCTTTTTTCCTGAAAACAAGGTCAGGGTTGGGTGATCCAGCTGCTTTTCTATTTGGGTGAATTCAACCTAATTTTTCCCCTGTCCCATCCATCATGCTGGAGTTGTTTGTACTAGGTGAGTCCTGTTCTACTTGGTGAATCCCCCACCAGGGGGAGAACGAGAGTGGGGGGAAAGGGAAGAAAAAGGACAAGCGGGGCCCTGGGGATTAGGATATTAGTCAAGAAAGAGAAGGTGTATGTTCTGATCCCACAAACAGCAACCTTCTTATTTTTTTCTATCCTATGACTATTTAAAATAAAATTAACAAATAGTGCTGGGAGCAGGAACTCCATCTCCCCCAGATCTACCTGAATCTCTGACAATACTCGTATATCTTTTAAGTATAAAGCTAATGGAAATACCCCTTGGCAATCAGAGATGCAATTAGTCAGGATCAGTCTAGTTTATCATATTCAACATAGGACCTATGTATGTCCCAAATGCCACTGTAACAGAAGTGCTTTGGAGAGGGTGGAAATAGGGCCAAAGCTCTCATTCCAGTCAACACCAGAAGAACGCTCTTCTAGAGGAGCTGAGGAGCAGGACTTACTTGGCCTGTCTCCAGGGCACTCCATGAACATGCAGATTCCCAGCTTCTCGAGAGTTATGTAGTCTTCGAATAGAATTTACTTGCATGAGACAAAAATATACACACATATACATATATGTAACATGCATGTGCAATAAATTATTTCTTTATATTAGCATCTCTAGCTAGACAAAAAATAGATAAATAATCATGATACAAATAGAAAAGGCCTATGAGACCTAAGTTCAGCTCCCTACTTTTTCTATTTGACCAGAACAAACATTTGAAACACTCTCTCTAACTCTGCCCGGAACCTTAAGAATCTTATCAGGTTTATATCTCTGTAATTTTGCACTTCTGTGCACCTTTTCATTCCTCAAATATATGCTCTGCCTTTGAGGCAGAGTTGCAGCTTGCGCGAGCTCTGGTATAAATTTGTACCAAATGCATCTCTAAGATGAGACTACCTCCCTTCTGTCCTCCTGTAAGAAAAAACAGTTTAAGTCTTACACCTGTTTGGATTTCTAATTATTTCTCTTTGTGTTTTCCATTGTCTGTGTTTCCTATGGTCCGGTGTCTGTGTAAGTCTTTAGCTTATGTGCTGGGATTGCTAAATCTTTTGATTAGAGGTCCAGCTTTCGTAACGCAGCCTGTAAAGAATTTAGCTTAGACTTCAGAGTGCGGGTTCCTTTCTGGTGTCAATTCCCTGTAGAGCTAGGCATGCCAAAACTCAGCGTTATGGCGCATAAATTATTTTTTATATTTCAGTAGAGTTAGGCACCTAAAGACATATGAGAACTTGTGCCTTAGCTCTTAACAGCTGCATGGTTAGGACTATCTTACATTGCATGTAGAATGTAATGCACCATGTCCTAATAAAGCTGACAGTGGAATAATTTATTCTACCTGTAGTTTTTTTTCGCTGCATAGGGTTTGAGCTTGATTTCTGTTATTATACTCACTGAGTGGTAATGACAAAACTGCCTAATCTCTGCACATTTTTGAGAATGCAAACCATTAAGGTAATACATGCAAACATGCTTTCTCTTATTATAGTAAGAGTTTTGATTCTTTCTTGTGTTTGGTGCAGCTAAACATTCTTCTGCAATGTCACATGAAAATAAGCATCTATGGAATTAAAAATCAGAACAAAGCAGATAAGCATAGATGTATTTTAGTTAATGTTTGCACAGACTGGCCCAAAAGCCCTCTGCAGTCAATGGGGAAATGCATCAAGCTTGGGAGCCTGTGAGGGAAGGACATCACAGGCTTCTGGAGACTTTCTGGGGCATCTCTTCCATGCTAGAAAACTCCTAAAATAGCACAGATGGAATTATAAACAAAACAGGTTTTGAAAAGGTTTGCATAGCATCTCTAAAAATATTTTTCTTAGCTAAGTTGATGAAGGTTATTAATCATTTAAATAATTGATAAAATAAACAAAATGACCAGTAAATGACCAATAAATAAACTTAATTTGGTACCTAACAGTATTTCTTGCTTTAGGGCATGAGAATAACCCTAAATCTTCTATCACAGACAAAAGACTACCAACCATTTAACAGTCAGCTAAAAATATCCACGCGTCTCACTAATAACTGAGATAGTGTACTATTTTCTGTACATTTAGTCTCTCACTAGAGACAAACAACGTTGTTGAAATAGATTTGAAGTTTTGAATGAGAACAGGACATACAGAAAGCTACTCTGATATTATCTGCTAACAACCCTCCTAGTCTTTTCTATGAGACACTTTGAAATGGAAAACCTGATATTAATTTTGAATTTCAGTTAATTTGGAACCTCCATATGTAGTATTATGTAGCACTGACGTGCTGCCCCACATTTCCACCAGGCTTTATGTTGGTAAAGATGTCTTCTGGTTTTACGCCTCTCACCCTGGCAGAAGGTAGATGTTTGAAGCTGGCACCTGGCTACAGTCATATTGTGAAGTGGCTGTAAAAATCATGGCCCTTGTTCCTCCAACTAGGTTCAGGCAGGCAAGCCCCATCTGCATGTGGAGCCAGTTACTAGGAATAAATCCAAATAGCAGCAATGTTAAGTTAGTGTTTCAAATTAAATCAGAAATACTGATCCGGTGTAGGCAGTCCTGATTTGAGCTGTCATAACTTGTTCAGTACAAAACTATTTTCCTCCTATTAGCTTGGAGGACGCTGAGTGTTACTGCTGTACCTTATTGCCCATGTTAACTGTTTCATTTTACCGGCCAGGATATTTGTTTAGCATGCAACCAGTTCCAGATGTTTGGGTGTTGATGTTAATCTCAGGTAACTGTCTTTTGACTGGGACTTTGCTGCATATCAGTCTGACAGCCAAGTGCAAAATAAATTTGCCTTGGCCTAATTCAGGTGCATAACTCCCTGAAATGCTGGTTAAACTCATAGCAATAACGCTATTAAATAAAGTATTTTAAACACTGTGCAGATTGTGTTGCATATTCATTTTTAATTATATTCTGCATAGAAATGGATGGGAGTATGTCTCCTAAATACCCTTAATGAGTTAGGTATTTGTTTTTATTATTATTGCTTCCATGTAGAGGAGATTAAAGCATAACTATTTATCTGAGCCTTAGTACTCACAATTATGACAGATTATTTTATGCTTACATTGAATAATTTAATCACAACTATATTGTAATGAGGATATTGAAGCAAATTATAGAGCTCTTGCATCTTTTTGCATATACTTCCACCTTGTGCTCCACTGGAGCACAAGTCTGAGGTAAGCCATTTCCAGCAAATTACAGAATTATATTTAAATCTTAATTTGTCTTGAAACATAAATTGCTGTTTTATTAGTAGCTGACTTTCTATTGTGTTCCCCCTTTAGTGCAGTATTTTCTGGCAGACAGGCATAGTTAAAATCAGGGAAGAAAAGACTCAAAGCAGATTTAGAGACCCTGTGGTTTTCCTCTACTATGTAGGCTTGGTTAATGAGGTTGCTTACAGTTTTCACAGCCTGGTACACCACACAGAATCCTCCAGAACATTAAATCTCATTCATGTGTCTCTTCCTTAGCAGTCTGAGGTGAGATATTTACTGTTGTTACATACTTCTGTTCTGATTCTTTGGAATTTTTTTTCTGTCCTTTTTTTTTCATTGGACTGTTTTGAAAGAGACAAGAGTCAAGAGGGAAAGGAGAAACAATATAAACACAAGGTGATAATCAGTTAATAACAAATATGGCAAGAGATTCAGATTCAAGTTCTTTCACTGTATAGTGTCTGATATAAGCGTCACACCACCAACCTGTTGAAGCACCATGTTTTACATCATTATTCAATCAGCTTTTGCCATTCAGCCCTTCAGTCTGTATCTCTTCATAAAATAAAGGTAAACCTTCAGAAGAGAAAGTCAAGGCTCTGCTATTCCAAGGATAGTAAAGCTGTATATCTTGATAATAAAGCTATATGTCTTAATAGTGGCATTGAATCTATATTCTGCCAGCATTTCAGGTACACAGTAACTCTTGAATGTAGGAGGTTATCATGTTCCTCTGAAATCTTTGTGTTTTCCAAGTACTCTCTCTGAGCAGACAGGCAGAGCAGTGTTGACATCAATTGGGACTGGGTGCAGTGACACCTTAGATGTGGCAGCAGAAAACAGGGCTTCACTAGCTCTGACCTGCAAAGGCTTGAGCACAGGTTCTCTGAAAAGTTGTTTAAGGCTGTTTTTCAGCTTGCATGTTTAAGCAGTTCTGAGTTTTCCTATAGCAGGAGAAGTTTTGGATAAGTCTTACAGAGCTCTTATGCAAGGAGTAGCTTCACCTTTTTCCAAATCTTCTGGCACAGATCATTGGAAAGATCGCAGTATTGAAGGTAAATACTTTCCTAGCCTAAGTGTTTGGCACTGGCTCAGTGCCAAAACTTATTTCTCAGTGGGAGTGGGAGGAGGGATGGCAGCCTCGCATTTATGGTGAAGTCCTTATTTTAAAAGACTGCGTTTCTGAAATAAAGACTACACCACTGCTGCGAATAAAATGAGCTCCAGCTTAACTACAGTTCCTTTAAGGCAACGTAAATACAAAGGACTTACTTGTAACTCCTGGGAGAGAAGTGGGTGTTTCTATAAATGGTAAAATCCTTTTTTTTCAACTTTCTGAGCATCCTGCTTTTATATTAATAATACACATTTTGTTACTCTTTTTATATTCTTTATTGTGATTTATTATATTCTAGATGTAAAAAGGATCTGATTTCATTAAAATCAGAAAAGCTTTTGGTTATGTTTTAAAAGAGTACAGGGTAAAATAAAAAGGTGTAATTTACAGCCTATTCATGCCTTTATCTAAATAATTATGGGAGTTTCGCTGGCTGAAAGAAATATCACTGCTCTATATCAAATATATCAAATATAGCATGTTCTTACTATGATACAATATAGACTTCAGTAATAGTGACTTGCTTGCACAATACTGCGGAGAAGACACAGAGGAAAAAAATGCAGTCAGAATGACTAGTGTGACATAAGTTTCCTTAAACAGATGAATGTTAGAAGCAAGACTGTCACGAGATTTCTCAGAAGGTATGAAACAAGTCCAGGCAGTGTTTGTCTCCCAAGACTATTTCCTCATCTGTTACCAGAGAAAAGGCAGGTTCTGGAGCTTCTCTTCCTTCCCTTTACCTCCCTAATTCCCCCAAGGCCATTCAGCTACTGGGTCTTCGGTTTTCATTAGAGTGCTTGATAGGTATGGCAAAACATTGAATATTTTGAAAAGCAAAACGGAAAAATTGAATGGAACAAAAATGTACTAATTGTTAAGTAACCTTCACATAGATGGTATCCACACCTGCGGGGGAATTGGACTTCACAAAGGATGCAGTCAACTCCCGCTGAAAGAAGGAAGAAATCTTTCCAGTAACTTTGACAGGACTGTCAAAATTGCATGCAAGAAAAGTGCAGGACTCTGATTTTTTACTGATTATGGTAAATGCACACATTTGTATAGGATAATGGTAGCTCAAAATGTAAAACTTTCTTCTACATTTTTCCTGTTATGCCTAAAACTTACATTGAACAGGCTTTTTTCATTGTTAAAAAAACTTCAGGATATCCTTGCTAGCACTTGCCTTTATTGCATCTAATCCATAAGGAATACCTAATGTCAAATAGTATTATAGAAAATGTGCTATATTTCAGAGTTTTAGACAGCAGTTTGATATATAACATTGGCACTTTAAGGCTTATGCTGATTTTTTAAGCCATTTGGAAAATAAATCAGAGCCTTCAGTGAGACTTCTCTGATTTACATTATCTGTGAATTTGACTCTGGCTCTTTTAGAACAGGCTAATTGCCAACCAATAGGAAAAACTTCAAGGTGATGTTTGAAAAATAAATGCAACCACCAGGGCAGTTGCTGTCTTTTTTGCTTCAAAGCAAATGGTGATGACAGTTTTAGGGGCTTTCCAGGTAGAGGTTAAGGGTTCTGCTGCTATAGCACCTGCTATAGCCTCACATGGCTTTGGGGGTGACAGGGGAAGGGAACCAGGAAACATGTCAAATAGGAAACAACGCGAGGACAGTTCCGTGGGACTTCTGTGCCGGGCTCATTTCCCTCAATGGAGGCAGCTCTACAAAAGAGGAGGAGCGCTCTGAGCTCTCAACGTGTGGGTAGGGAAAGGCAAAAGAGTGACTATCAACCTGGAGCCAAAGGAAGGAGCTTGGGCGACCGCATCAAATTGCTACCCACGTCGTCTTGGGAACCTCTCTGAGTCAAGGCAGGATAACCTGACAACTGCTCTCTGAACAACAGTCTCACAGATAGAGCATTTGTTCAGAGACGGTTGCCAGACCTTCGTAGGAAGCTGTAGAGTTTGGCTGACTTCTTGCATATGCCCTCTGTGGTCCCAAAGAGTTATTTTAGCTGTGTATACAGCGGCAGAGGCAGCGAAGGCCCAGGTGGAATTATCTCTTTTTAAAATGTGTTCTGCATCAGAAGAAATTGGAAACTGGTATATAACTTCAAAAAGAACCCCATCAAATCTCTCTCCCAGAGCTCATATCCCTCTTCCCTGAAGTTAAAGAGAGTACTCAGAGAGAGCATCTCCAGTGAATGAAATTCCTAGAATGTGCATTCATTTGTTACTGCAGGAACAGTGCAATGAAGGTGGAGAGTGTTATACAAGTAAGCAATAATGCTACTACTATGCGCTATTATTAAGCCTATTAAAAAGCTTATTGGCATTCCAGAAAGTCTGGCATCATTAAATACCTATTAGTGTCTTATTTACAGTGGACCACCACAGTGGCCAATCCTGCCAGACACAGGAGCGTTGGAGGAACATGTGGATGTTCCTGGTACAGCCTTGTATTGCTGGGATTGTCCTGCCCGGCAGGTTTTGAAGCAGGGCAGTAAGGGCAGAAGCGAGCGGTGCTGGGGCCCAGGCCTCAGCTGCAGGAGCTCCCTGGGATTGCCTCTGCCTTAGTCAGGTCATGGCCATGTTGCCGCCCTCCACATAGCGGCGGCAGGGAAAAAGGTGGCTCTGACATGCACCCGTGTTGCATCCAGAGGGAGTTTCTGAACACTGGAAAGATCTGGAGGAAAGGGAAGGCATTTTGCTAGGGACCAGGAGGGTGAGATGTGACCATGTAGCCCTCTCTGCTCTCCAGCAGCATGAGGCACTCAAGGTTGACTTGCTGGGTAACCTGATGGTATCTCTCAGATAATTCCTTGGCCTGTATATTGGCAGGAAGCTTTGCTAACTCCTGCAAATTTATCATTGCTTTTCAATACCTATTTTTTTTTTCCTGGTTGGCTGGTAGAATTAAGAGTACAGCAGAGTACAAAAGATAGCGTTCATTTGTAAAGGTGAGCGTTTGGCTGGAACTAGAAGGTAGACAGACTTCTACAAGCATGACTTTTCTGACTTCAAAATTTTGCCTGAAATTTCTATTTATGTTTATAGCTAACAATGAGGTAAGATCAGTGGCATATGAGCATTGAGTGTGATCCTTCTATGAAATTTCACATTTATGTCTTGCATACTGCAGATCCAGGGCATCTCAAAGATAGCAGTTATTAGGCTATTAACTATCTACTCTGTAGATTATTTATGAAACACATGCCCCAGAAGACCAACATTTCCTGGCCCCCTGCTCTAGTCACATTAAGTTTAGCACATATGGTATGGAGAAATGACTGAAGCCTGATAAAGCAAAAGAAAGGTAAGAACCTAATGCATATGTTTTTACTTGTCAGTAGCTTCTAAGCCAGTTGCATAATGATTCCTATAAATATCTGTTTGGTTTTTTTTTTCCTTTTCTTTTTCTTTTCTTTTCCTTTTTTTTTTTTTTTTTTTTTTTTTTTTTTTTTTTTTAATAATATATCCGGGCTGTGAATGCTTGGAATGCTTTGGAGCCCCAAACTGTACAGATGGTCCAACTCTAGTCCAGAGAGACAAATTATCCCTGCTCATCTTACAGCTGACCAACTGCTGAGCTGGGAAAGGGCTGGAGCCCCTGAATGGGGGCAAATGAGTGTGCTGCTCCTGAGGCCGAGTCGTGGAGAGGTTCCTTCCTTACCACAAACGGTTGCAATTGTATTTCCTGCAAGAGAAGACATCCCAGAGGGCTGGCACAGGGAGGATTCAATAGCCCTTTTAGAAGTCTGTAATGACTGCTTTTTTTTTCCTCTTTTTTTTTTTTTTTTTGAATGCTTGAGGTTAAAAGCACTAGCATAGTTTTTCTCAAGCCAGTGCTGTTATGACATCTGTTGAACTCCCAAGCCTCTCTATTAAAAAACAAACAAACAAACAAACAAAACAGCTAAACACAAGGAATGGTTACAGTAATATTTGTTCTGGTAATATTTGTACAGGCATTCCTACTGGGCACTTTCATTCAAAAAAGTCTCATGTAGACCTCTATAAAATGAGCTAAAAACATAAATGCAATCTCTTAGAGCTTTCAGAGTTTGTGCAGTGAAGCTCAGAACAGGTTACCTGTATTAAGGTGTTAGTACGAGTGCTTTAAATCATCCTGTTTCCCTTTATTTCTAGAGTGACTTAAAAAAACTTGAGCTAAGGCTCTTTAATTTTGAATAAACATGAATTCAATCCCAAACATCTTAAGAATGTGCCTTTAGTTAGCATACAGTAGTATTCTTTGTTCTACCCTTAGCTAACTCCCAGTTTCAGCTGCCGAAGAGACCAATCCTGAAGTACTTGTGTTTGAGCCTGTGGAAGCAGGATTCAAAACATGGTCTTCAAGCTCAAGATCTAGAAAACAAGTAGGAGCCCACCTAAAAATGTCTGTAAACTCTTTAGAAAGTGACCAGTTTTTGTGGCAGAGAACACTGTTGCAATGCATTCCCTGTTACTAGCAGTGCTTCTCTATGGCTTAGTCTGCAGCCATGGGATCAAAGCTTCATCTGCTCGTGTTCTTTCGTGTATATTCCACCAGTGGAAGATGAACTCTATCTCCTATGTGGTGCCTGGTTACTATTTATTTAGTACATGGTATTAAAACCTGAGCTATGGAATAGCACAGTGAGAACTGCATCACATCTACTTACAGAAAATGTTACTGCATATATGAAATCTACATAAAGGAACCATAGTCTGTGCAAAGATTACCTTAGTGCACCATCAATCCTATGGAATAGAAATTCGCCTTATCTGGAGCAGAAGATTAGCTGTGTCTAAATGGCTTGTCAACATCTTGAGTATACTGATGCATCTGGAGTATCTTATGAATGCAGTATCTTATGTTTTCCTGTTTCAGGTTAAGTTAGTCAGTAATTACCACAACTTCATCCTGTTTTCTGACTCACTTGATCTCTCTGACCAAATCATTCTTAGAATCAAGCTCCAAGGCAAATGGTAATGGAAAAAAAGATGTAAAAATCACTTTTTTTTTTTAAAGAATTATTCTACCCTTTTAAATAATTTTTTTTCTGTTTTCTCAAGAGGTTCTTCAAAGAAAATTTGCTCATTATAAGT
>VZSV01000031.1:2289033-2328509 GCA_013398735.1 Nothocercus julius
AAATAAATAAAAAGATAAAAATGGTTGATTACACGTGGCAAAAGAGGACAAAACAGACTAAAAAAAAAAAAAAAAAAAAAAAAAAAAAAAAAAAACAGGAAAAGGAGGATCTATCTTGTGTGGTGTGGTGTCAAAAGTTATAAGCCAAAACAATAGACTAAACATAAGAAAGGAGGGAAAGCCTGGTGAATATTTCAGCAAAAAATGAGAGCTGTAAGCTATATTTTTCTCTATGAGCAGTATTCGAAGAGAATGTATAAAGTAGGGGATATATGCACATTAGAGGACAGTCCAAGTGACCTATTAAGCTCCCTTGCTTGTGAGGTTCTGATAGCTATACACTGAGAACAAAATTCCATTAACCTCGGTATCACCCACACTCTCAATAAAAGAAGTTAAGCCAGAACACTGTTTCTGTGCAAGAAAAATAAAAATTATTTTACTTAATATATAAATTACCTTTGCCTGAACTGGTAAAGACTACAAGAACTGATACATTTAGGTCTTCATACCTTCACCCTGCACTTTTCTAATCCCTGCAACAATGTGATGCAGAGAAGGACACTTGCAGCTGTAGTGCTCTGGTTTGCAAAAGGTGCCAGATTGCTTCATTTCATCCACTCAAATCCCCCATCCTCCCTTTACAGAAATGAAGGGAAGAACGAAGCACATTATCAGCCACACTTCCCTGTGCCAGACCAGTGTTAATTACAGAGGATTTACGTTGCCTTAGACCTGCTTAGGATCTGGCATGTGACAATGTTCACTGTGTTGGGAAATGAATGACTAACACTATCCTACTAATTCATGATGTGACGGTTAACTCAAGAGTAGTCATAGACAAAGCTATAAAGGAGGTAAAATCAGTAGAGCATTGACACTACTTGCTGAGTGCCAGCTGTTGATCCAGTGTAGTGAGCTAATTTTTAAAGGAAGAGTTTACCATAAGAGCTGTTTCAGAGTCATATATGGTCCCACACTTCCCAGAAGGATGTCCTTTGCTGGAATATGGAACCCAACCCAGGAGGAATTGTGAGGCTGGTATAATTGATTTTTCTTCCAGAGTTTGTCTGTTGTCATTACCTATTTTGCTACATTTTATGACTCTTGCTTCCCGATGGCAATTTATAGCTTAGCTGAATAAAAAGGGGGTATTTTTTCTCCTTATTTTGTGGATAAAATCTTTTACTGTGAAAAAGCAGCAAATTTATATTGTGTTTCTAAACACTGCTGAAAGAGGCAGTTTTTCCTGGGTGCACTGTTACCTAAGGCAGTGCAAAGAAAGGTCTGAAAAAATCCTCTCTTTTTCCTCTTCCTTGTTATGACCAATATCACATGCATTCGCATGCTGCAATGCTGTCCAGTGGAAGGGCAGCCCCACCATACAGGTCAGGACAATACCTGCTGCTGGCTTTCTTTCAGACAATTACCGCAATTTGGTTTGCTTTAGCATCTTTTATTGAAATTTATGAGGGCAGCTTCTTTGCCTGAAAAGTAATTTTAGGTCTCTTCGGGCAATCAGTTGGAACGCAACCTAATTTTGAGCTGTTTCTTCTAGTCTGTGATGAACAAACGCATGGCAAGTGCACTTGTGAGGGCTCAGGATCTCTCGGCATTCCTGATTTTATGAAACCGGATCTCTAGCCCTATAACTATAACTAATAAATTGAGGGAGTTGTATGTGTGTGTGTATGATATACTTAATGCCAGTGCTGTCCATGTTCATTTATCTCTGAGTCACTCATTAACGAATCTGGTCTTGCAGCTGCTAAAATCCTACTCATGGCCGTGATGACACCCTCTATTTGCGCTTTACAAATATAAATGTACAGTGTATTAATGCAGCAATTTGCTAATAGCTGTTCCTATAGTGGCCTCTTCTGTAGAGAATTTGCTACTGGTTGTGTTTTGATTAAGCTGACTCTGCATGCTCTTTGGAAAAGCCACTGATATCCATGTTATCATTTTATTTTTTTATATTGTTCACCTTTAAAGTAGGGAATTATTAGAATTTATTCATCTTTATGTAATTTCATTGAAATTCATGTTAAACATCAAGTATTAAGTTATGTAGTATCTTGGAGAGAATGTACTTGAACCTCTAAAACAGACAATTCCAGCCTCATGGGGATTCCAGCACCTTCAGACTGTGCTCTGCTTGTCAATTTGAGAATATTTTTATTATCGTGTTCTCATTATCCTTTGTCACATCCTGAGCTGTGCTGCATAGCACAGAAAATGCTTTCACCTCCTATGGAGATAAATTAATTTTGATTTTATGTGCAAATAACTATTTAGGTGGAATTCATGTACACACCTTATCTTTCATGCACAAACTAGAGGTCTACTATCTTTAGTTGACCTGCAGTCAACGGAGAGAGACTCTGCGGGTGATTCTTTCCCCTTTACTCACCGCTCAGCATTTCAAATGAATTCCAGATGTTCCTGCAGAGAGTCTAGGCCATCCCTGAGGCCGGCACCTCAGCGAGATGCCCGGAGTAGCCTGAGTGAACGGCACAGTAGCATTCAGCTCAGCGTTTTAGCCACCTACACATCAGGCTTCTGGACCCAGCTATTTACTCCATCACTACAGGGACCTCCTGTCAAGGATAAATGCAGGTATCTTATAGATACATGCCTTAGCTAGACAGGATGAATTACGTTCTAGAGATTTCTGTCTCTTTCTATTGATGGCAAAGCCTGCCTGGGGCCACTACTTTGGATAAGCACCTACCTATTAGGTCACAGAGAGAAGTCCCAGCCTAAGTGATAAAGTATCAATTTGTCAGCTCAGTCTTTTAGCTTATGCAGTGGGATAAAACAGGCAGCAGAATGTAAACTGTCTCACCTCTAACTGTCCATCAATATCATTCGAAATTTTTAAGCTTCAACCTGCCTGAATGGTCGGAAAATAGCTCAGTCTTCATTCCTGTTAACTCAGTACTTTCCAGGTGAACAGAGCTGAACAGCCACAGCAGGCAGCTACAGTATCAACGGGGGACTTAGAGTGCAACTAGGCCTTCAAGCTCGTTGTGATGCCTCCATACAGGAAAAATACATTTGTAGATATTTTGAATCCATAATGACAAAGGACGGTTGGTTAAGTACGGGATAAAGGCTACAGGTTTCAGGAAGATTCTAATTTTCTCACATCTTGACACCTACTTTTAGTAACAATGCCTGCAATGAATTTCAAAATTTTGTGTGCATGTATATATATATACACATTATATATATATGGTGTTTATAATGTTTGATGTCCTCTAAAAATTATCCTAATAATTCCATTACCATATTGCATATAAGTATGAAAAATTGGCTGCTACACTGAAAAATTCCTCACAAGGTTATATAAGCTATCCTTGGACAAATTGCATAGTATTGGCTTGTGCAGTCTTGGGTGAGTTCTGCAGAACCAAGACAAAATGTGAGTTTTAAGGTTAACTTATTTGAGTGTTACTTGCTGCAGTGTGCAGAAATTAAATGTTTTGTTTTGCTCAAGGAAGAAATAAATGAGCCTAAGATTGATGTTTTCTTTTGGGCAATTAGAAAAAAAACTGGGGGTATATATTTTTTAAATTAATCATTAATTCTAGGTGGTGTGTTTTCCAAATACCTATCTTTAGACTCTCTTATTTAAAATTTCTGAATGGCTGAAGGCAATGTAAAGAATATTTAATGCTTCTGGAAAAATATGCATGGCACCAGAAACTAACAGGCAGTTTTGAAAATGGAGACTCTAGTATGTTTCTGCCTTGATATTCAATGGAAATGTGTACAGCCTTTAAAGGCTTTTGTCTGGTAAACAATCCCAGACTGTATCTCATCTCTTGTGCTATTATGTAGGCTGACATATGTGTAGCCAAAAGGAATAATGTGCCAGCCGGTCTAAAGAAAAAGAGTTTAACTCAGAGGGACGTTAAAATACTGTGGATTTCCAAGAATACAGTCCTGAAAGAGTCCCCAGGAGACAGTCTGATCCATTTCTTGCTGCCCAGAGTTAGGATTATTCATACCTATAACTTTCTTGAAAGATCTCACAGCATTCCTCAACACGATACATTAGTGTTACCTCCCTTTTGTTGTATAAAGTTTTCTAATATTTAATTTAAATATTTGTTAATGTGATTTAAATTCATTAGTTTTCTAATCCTTAGTGGACATGGAGAACATGAACATTTGTTCATCCTTTTCTAATCTTTTCACTCATAAAGCTATTAATTTTCTTTCCTAATATTCTCTTCTAAAGATTAAACAATGTCATTTGGATTCATTGCATTTACACCAAGCCAAAGGAAACAGTGTAGACTCAGTGTACAGAAAGCAAATTGATAGTACTGGGTAAATTCTCCTGGACACTTCCTCCTCTGAGGAGCTGCAGCAGGTAACTAAGGGATGAAGGATAGCATAAGATAAGTATTTGTTCACTCTAAATCTGCTCCCGAGAAATCCAACATGAAACCATAAAAAATTATGAGGGATAAAACTGTTTGAAGCAGTGAATAAAAGGTGAGCTTAAGACTGGCCTGCTAAATACTGTAGTAAAATGACTGCATATCTTGTGTAGGCTGGAGGTGATTGACTTTGTGGTTGAGGGTGTAATGGAACAATACAGATCAGGGAGTAAAGCATTTCACTTATGCAAAATGCTCAATGCATAGTACAGCAAGCTTCATTACACTGGATTCAGGTGGCTGTGAAATATCTGGAAAATGAATGTTTCTATCCCTATTTTTCCCTTGAGAATCTATTGTGGTAAAATCACACAGTTTAACATATAGTAGCCTGTGTTGCTTGTCTAATTGGTTACTAAGTTTCTCTTCTATCTGTAAAGCAAGAGAATTCAAAATTAATATGTCAGGAAAGAAAGAGCTATTCCTGAAAATTTTGGCCCTCCTGGTATAATAGTAGCAGTGGGATTCCAGTAAAGATATCCTTCAGGTGCAAGATCTCTTTTTTTTCAGCAAACTGACCACTTCCTCAGTTATATTCAAAAAAATATCTGTCACAGATGATTTACTCTTATTTCCCTCAATATAGAAACAGGTAAATAGCAATAAATACACTATCCAAAACAGCCTTTTTAGACTTTTTATCTCTTTATCTTATTCGCCGACGTTTTTTGGTTTCATAATGATCTAGTTACTCGTGGTTTTGTTAGCAAGTTCAAATCCCCTTGTTCTGTGAAAGGCAAAATTGAAAATAGATGATTCACTCCAGAAGTTCATATATCATTTTATATAGACAACTTTAAAGTGGAGTCAAGCATGGAAGAAATCATGATAGTTCTCAAATGACTAGCTGAAGAATGTCAAAAATACCCTCCAGAAATTCTCTATGTTGCAAAAAATAAAACTATCAGAAATCAAATGTAGTCTATATATGAAATTCTTATGGAAATTGCCATTTCCCAAAGCTATTCCTTCAGGACTCAAAAATATTGGGCAATGCCATGGTAAAGTGCAGTATAATTTTTATAATATCCAGTGATATTTTAGGAATATGTATGATAAATAGCCCATGAACACTGACATTGCTGCCCAGAATCACCATTGCACTTGCCATAGGTCTTCCTGAATTTGTTTTGGTACTAGTCTTTATGACTCTGTGTAGTTCTTTTTATGTCTTTAATATGTAGATGGATAGCCTGGGAAGACACTTACCATTTCAATACTGCTTTGCAATCCTAATGAACTACTACCTCTGCAGTTTTCAGAAGCCATTTAAATAGGTTTCACAGGCAGGTGAAGTAGTTCAGAGGCAGCTGATAATGCAGGGTTTTTTTTTTAAGGCTACATTCCAGCTGTGTTATAAGGTGCAGAAGCTTGCTAGTATTAGAGCAAATTGGTTAGTGATCTTCCACTCCCATGAGGGCTTTTGTTCTGGTCTGTTTTGTTTATTCAAAGGCAAGTAATTACTCTGATACAGATCAACATTTATGACCTGATTTAAATAGCATTACTTGGCAAACTTAGTAAATAAGTAATTTTTTTTTCTTTTTTTTTCTTTTTTTTTCTTTTTTTGAGTGTAACAGATGTTGCTGGATTTGTTCCTAAGCATTTTAGGAAACTATGATTCCAATTTAGTTAACTAATCTTTTAAAAAATTCTTTACAAGTGGAAAAGATTTTGTGAGACATCCTTGGTTTGTAACTATTTATAGTGTAGTCTTTCATATTGGAATTACAGTGAAAACTTCCTGTATCTGATTCTTCTTTCTGGTAAAAGTAAACCAGGAATATCCCCTGATAAAGTTTGTGCAGGAGAGAATGAAAGAATTCTTATAGATAGATGTAAGCAGAAATGGATACTAATTTATCCCTGATTTCTACAATAGTGATATATGAATAAACAACAGGTAAATAATGCAAAAATAAAAGAAAATTAATCCTCTAAAATCTTGAGCTTCTTCAAGACAAAGATTTTATAATCATGACATTTTAGCACCTAAATCTCAAAATCAGACTTCCAGTGCATGAATAGTTATGGGCATGCTTTAATGAGTTTTTCTGTCCTTGACTTCACAAGCAGAGTGAGAAAAAGCAGACTCAGCAGGGAAGTTCCAAATTCTCATAAAATAGAGCTAATTAACTGCAACAAGGTCTCAAGAAAATCCTCAAGATCAAACTCAAACAGAAGTCTGTCTGTCAAATGCACGCTATGAAGTACTACCGTATGTGAATTCTTTTAACAAAATCCTTTATTTATTTTTTTTTTGGACAGCCATTCTATAAAGGAAAAAAAAAAAATAGAAGGAAATGTAGGTTTCCCAAGCAAACTTATACACTTACATGCTGATGGGTCAAATACTTTTTCTTACAGTTTGAAATGTGTATTTGTAGCAGAAGAAGGACGGTAGTTCCTGATAGTAGCTAGTGCAGTCCAGGGCTCCCTGTGCTAAGGTAAGATACGGCTGAAGATGATTTTGTCTAAAGAAGGTTGCCTGTACCTGCACTGCTGTCTCCCTGCTACATGTGGAGAACTTCCAGGCAGGAGCTAGGATAGCAGCAGCAGATGAGGACCTTCTGTGCTTTCTTTACATGCATACACACCATCTTGCACAGCAACAGCCAGAAAACAGGGCCTCCTCAACTCTGTATCTTGTATGTAGCTTTGCTTGGGCAGTGACACATCTGTGAGCTTGGGGTGGAGGTCAGTATTATTGAATAAAGATAGTTAATTATTCTTGATCAGTATCATAAGTGATAGGTTCTACCCTTACTTTTCTCAGTGACTATAGTGTGATTAATAAAAATATTAATATTTTAGAAAAATGCATATGGAGAATATGAATGTGCTTTTTGTATGTCTTCCACACTAGCGATTTGCAAGTGGATTACTTTTGGCTAACATAGGAAGGGGTTTTGACTGTAACACCCACATTTTGGTACAAGAGTAAACTGGCAGCAGAGAGTGAGAAACCAGATTTTCTGGGATACAGTGGTCTAGGTATCCTAACTGGAAAGAAATCAGCAATAGATGAAAGACTGGTATATGAAAGACTGGAATATATGAAGAATGGTCTCTGTATTCCATAGTCTTTATCATGAAATGGATATATCCCTAGGGAGAGGGTGTCTGCTTCTCTCCGACAGGTACTCTTTGAACTTGTGCATGTGGAAAGAATCCCTTTCTAGACATACCCATCATGTGCATGAATAGGCCGTTGGGTTTGTTGTAAAAGGCGTGCTTGCAAGTATGCATTAGGTTGATGAATGTGGAATAACAATGGCTTAAAAATTACCTGGATGTATTAGAGTTATCTTTTCATTGGTGATTTTTTGGTGAAAAGAGAGATTTAAGAAGGATCTTGTTCTACTGTCACTCATTCAAGCTGGAGTCATTTCCTAAGCAATTTTTGTCATTTGCCTGGGTGAGGGAAGGGTGTCTCTTCTTATTCTTTATTAAAGCTGCTACATTCAATATGTGCACATTATATACAGGAATATATCTTGCTTGACATAAAACCATTTTATTCAGCTTGCTTTTAGCTTTCACATCTGAAGATATAACTTAGAAGTGTCTTGGCACAGATTGACATAAAACACAATGAGACATGAAAGGCAATCAGGTAAATAAGAAATTTCTTATTTACTAATTTTGATAGTGCCTATTGTTATGGCAGTTTGACAAGGAATAAGAAAGATTAAAATGTAAATTAGATATGCCATTTGCAAAGGAAAACTATTTAGGTATTCAAAACTGAAGAAAAACACAAAAAGAGAAAACAAAACACACACACACACACACACACACTAAAACCTATAGGCCATGCTTGAAAGTTTAAATCTGAGCTCTGGAAGACACCAAGTGCAAACAGCATTGCAAGAGCTGTGCTGCCTGTCAAAGGACTTTTCTAGCCTGTACAAGTCAGAGGTTCCCTTGCATACGCAAATATACCAGGAACAGGGTAAGTCATAGCAGCAGAAGTGCAGCGTTGTGCTTAAAGGAAAAGCTCTGCAAAAAGAGCTACAGCATATCAACTCTGCAGAAAGCACCCTGGTCTTTCTGTGGGTGTAGGGAAAGTACAAGAACGCCGATAACAGTTGAAAACATGAAGCAGTGATGGATCCTCTGGCAGTAAGTGGGCCTCGCTTTGCTGGTCATGTGCTCTACCTCTGGCCTGTGCTGAGATCTTAGTGATCTGTGGGGCAAAAAGATGGGAAGGAGAGCTCAGTCTATCTGTGGCCCTTCTGCCTTGCTTCTGAGATGGGGAAACAGAGAAACTGCAGAGTATTGAGATTTGGACACTGTGGCCTTCATAAAGAGAATGGGTAGGGAAGTTTGCCGTCTAATGTGAAAGGCTGGAGGAGACTAGGGTCCTGAGGGGCTGAGATTGCAAGATAAGCTCTGTATCACAGAGTGGGTGGGAAAGCAAATTACAGAGTAGGTCCTACCGCCTGGGAGATTTGGAGGTTAAGAGGGGCACTTGGGAGAAATGAAGACGGGAGGTTTGGGTCTCTAACTGCCCTGGAATAGGAAAAGAGAAGAGGACTTCAGTGAAGGACGGGCTTGGGAGAGGGGATATCATGGGGAGGTGAGGATCTGACCTATTCTAAGTGAGGATTAGAAAAAAGCTGTGTATGCTCTAACACATGATCTGGCCCAACAATGCCTTACTTCCCTGTCATATGAAGATGTCCCAGAGATAGGTTTCATCTTCACAGTAGGGGCCGACTGTCTGGAAAGCAGGGAGGTGTTAAGAAAGGAAGAAAGCCACTCTGTCCTCAGCATAGCCCTCTGCCTCCTTTGAGCTGACCTTGCATGCTTTGCTGCAGCCCACTCTGCCAAAATCACAATACTGAGTTTTGCTACTGATTAATAGTGGGAGAAAAAATAAACTGCTCTGTCTTTCTTTCTTGGCACAGCAGGAATCAGTTTTGCTACTCTCCTCTGGAGCTTTGAGTCATCTTTGCTCTTGCATGTTACATACTCTACTTTTTTTATTTGCATCATTCAATGATGTAAATGGGGGGGTTATTTGCATATCTTTAACATCCTCTCTTACCTTCTGGCTTCAGGCATCTCCTCTCTTCCTAACTGCCAGATGTGGCTTTTCATTTTTTTTCTAATCTTTGCCATCTGCCACACAATCAGCAGGAACAACTTCCAATTTGTGTTATATCAAATTGGAACCAGGAGCCACCTGCAGTCATACTCATGATCTGAAGGAGAACCACAACCTTTAGCATCAGGTTATTGTTGAATCCAGATCATTCAATAGCAACTGGAAATTGTTAGTGTCTGCCTTGCAGTCTGGCAGCTGTGGGGCGTGACACTGGTGGCTTTTCTCCAGTTGCTAATGGACAGATGTCCACATTGTGAAAGCACAAACAAAAATTAGCACTTTTCTGGCAGCCTCAGCAGGGGGAGTGATGCAGTCAGGGGTCCAGTGAGGCCGTTATTGACACTGGACTGTGCCCACAGAAAAGTGTGGAGAGCACTGCAGTGATAATTTGCACTTGTACGAATGGGAACCCTGTGTACCAAGGACAAGAAGTCCCATTTTGAAAGAAATAGTTTGATGATAGAGGCCGCAGGGGATGTTGCTGAATGTCTGAGACAAATTAGTAGCTTAGTGAGGTGGGAAGAATGGTTTGGTCATACTTCTCTGCACCTATTCTGTTCTTTAGTTTCCCACATCTCTGGGGAACTATTTCCATCTCCTCAGGCTCCTTCATTTTATTCTATTCCACACAATCACTTCCACCAAGCATGCCAAATCTTTTTTTTCTTTCTTTTTTTTCCCCTAATTTTAAGAATGATTTTATTTATTTATTTAACACTGCTAGCAGTAGCCTTATATTAGAGGAAATTTCTGTTTGACTGGGGAAATAGATGTTAGACCACAAAATGAGTTGCAAAGATGGAAGGTGCTATAGTGGCTGTCAGACTCCTATGAAGTGGATCCTGTACCATAAAGATCCAGCGTTACAGGGGAGAAAAATAATTACTACAGGTGAAGTGGAAGAGATTTGCAGTGTACAGCTTGGGCTGAAATAGCACTGGCTTTCATTTAGCTGGCTCCTGTTGTTAGCTCTCATCAGTTGCTCTCAGCAGTAATTTGACCTACATAGTCTCATGACTTATTTATGCTGTTCTTCTGACACACAAAGCTGGCTGGATATTTTCCGTGAAGAAGGAAAGTAATTTCTGTGACAAAAATACCTGGTGAAAGAATTCAACTCAGGCAAAGAACAAGTACAAAATGAATATTTAAAATTCCGAAGCTTTATTTTGAATTTTATTCTACACTTTTTGCCAATGAATATTGTTTTAAAATAATTATGTAAAATTAGTAGCAGAAAAGTAATGCTAGCGAATGAGACATAAACACAGAGAAATACTATTTTGTCTTCTTCCTGCATCTTAGAAGGTCTTTGCATCCTGAGTATTTTTCTCCATAACTTCAGAATAGTTTTATAAACTGTTACTGTCTGCGCCATTATGTGCCCTTATGTGGGTATGTGTTAGTGTTCCCTATACCTGCACCCCCAAGCAAAGCTCTTCCCGTGCTGCCTGAATACCTGCGAGAGCACTGCCAGGTCGTGCCCAGTTCAGCCATCTTCAGGTCTAGCAATCTCGGTGTCTATGGTTGGTTGAGGAAACAAAAAAGATTAAAGATTAAAGCATTTGCTTGGTGTTCGTGAGGTAAACTACAGACACAGAGCAAGACCTGTAGCAGGTAATGTTTTCTTATACTGGTCGCTGCAAGCAGCTATGACAGGAGACACCTTTAATCAACTACCCTATAATTATGCTAAGTTTTTCACTAAATGACAAATCCCAATTGGCTGGGCCAGAGCCCTGCCTTTCCAGACGAAGCTAATTACACTGTCCGTTCAGCCATTCATTCATTTCGACAAGTCCTGACCTGTGGTATCACGTAGGTGAGTATTTACTATAGATATTTTTATTGCTTAAGTTTTTACTATTTCAAAATTTAAAGTTTCTGAGCTCCCTAAAGGGAAGATTCATTTCAATAAGACTTTCAGAAAGGCTGTCAAGACTCATGTATAACACCCTACACAAACTACACATTCATCTTCTTCTTATTGTGATACTATTTTCTAATTTTTTTAGCCTGTTTTGAATTTTTTAATCCCAAGTGATTCATTGAACTATCGTACAAACAAAGACTATCTTTAAAGAGTAAATACATAGTTGTCATAGTTATTGAGTAAAACGTGTGCATATCAAAATTCTAAACCAATATTACACTGATGTATTTATTTTGCACTCTCTATGTTAAACTGTTCATCTAGACAATTATTTCTGGGGCCAGGGAATAGGTTTTGTTTACAGGCAACAATATACTGATATGGATTTTTGTTTTGTTAGGAGTCTACTGGTTTAAACTTATGCTTGAGGAAGTTTTAAGTTATTTTTCCCTAGCAACTGCTTCTAGTAAAGGGTGGATGAAAGATACGTTAGTGTTTTCAGCCTTTCAACTCAGGTAAATAATATATTGCAGTGTAATTGCTATTTTTCCATACGGAGCCACAGATGGAGAATGGAATCCACAAAAAAAAAAAAAAATCAAAGGCAAGAGGTTTGTGTCAGAGTTGCTTATAAATGATGGGGCAGTTCTTGGCAATTCCTGCATGGCGATGGGTTAGGGTGAGCTCCTGCTGAGGAGTTCCTGTGAGTTTCTCCTATGTGGAGAAGCATGAGGACGCGGGAGCTGTCCTGCCCCTGGCAGGAGCCTGGAGCAGGGGCTCGGAGAGCAAACCTTGCATGGGCCGCAGTCCGGGTCACGCAGGCGGTCCAGATTCATGCTCTCAGCATATGAGATATTGAGGCCCTTCTTCCTTAAAAACAAAAGCTTATTTTTGCCTCTTGCTTTCACTAGTTAGCCAAAATCTGTATTATTTCAGCTAGAAGAAGGCCAGGTATCCTTGGTGGCTGTTCATAAAAGTTGTGTGAGGCTTTGCTTCCCTGAACTGTGGCCGATCCAAACAAACTGAAATCGTTCTTTGCTCGGAGCCGCCAGCCTTTCTTTTCCTGCTCCCTTACTCTAAATCCTTTTCCTTAGGCTTTCTCTAAGGGTTGTGATAATGGGCTTGCTGAGGACGGGTTGGATCCCAGCTGTGCTCCTTTTCTTTTTAAGCCGAAGCTGTCAATTCTTTGCATAACCATTTCCCAAAGCAGTGCTCGATAAGGCTCCTTCATAAGTCACCAGTGTTCTGCATACCTTTGTACCCACCTTTGTTTTGAGACTTTGACATCTGCCTGCCCATCTCTCTCACCTCTCTCCAGGGATGGGTGGCAATTAGGCTGGCTGCTCCACATTAGTAGGTTCATCGAAATAACAAAAGACTATGAGGATTGTGAAGAAGCAAAGGATGATAAGGGGCACAGAAGAAAACAGTAGGAAAGAGCGACTATTCTTGAGGGAAGGTAAATTCTTTACTGCAGTTTCAAATTTTCTTCGGATTATATTTATTTATAGAGAGTCATACAGGAGACGGGAATACAAAATGAACTATAGTCCCAGGAGGGTAAGTTTGAAAAGAGAAAGCATTCAGGTATAGCAAAAGAGAACTGAAACCACATGCTGTGAAGAGAGAGGCTAATATATAAACTGACTGAGGTTAATAGGAAATATTTATTTTCAAGGATAGATCACTTCTGAGGACTTCCCTACCCCCCACTCCTGCTGCTCTAGCTCTGAAGGATTGCTGTCGAAAACCTGGTAACAATTTTATCAATGGAGGCCGTGTTTCCTCCAGGACTGAGTCTATTCCCCTGCCACTATGCAAGTGATGGAGCTTACATTCTCTTTTGGAAGATCCTCATTTTACCAAACAGAGGACATATAATTTTTTGACTGAAACCATTTTACATTCTGAACTGTGTTAATTTTAATGCTGCATTACTTAGAAGCACTGGGCAAAAGCATGTTTTGCCTGTCCCACCTCTTAGAGCTGCCACACCTCTTTCAAAGGCATAGATTTTTTGTAGCATGTAGATCATTCTTCATATTAATCACTACAATAGGGTAATGATTTGCTGAAGTAAAACATTTTTAACACAGATGTGAAATTCTGGACTTCCAAATAATATTCCAGTGGCAAGGGGAGAAGCATGTTTATCAGAAGCATGTTATAATCCTCCATAATACGGGCTCTGTGTGATAATGTCTGCACACTTGGAGGTATGTTGTCTTGTTTGGAAAAGCTCACCTACAAGATCTAGTAAATTGCTTGAGAAAACTGTTTTTATGCTGTAACTCAAAGTCCACTGTGATACGAACTTCTGCTGTCTTGTAAAAATTGCTGTCCAGAAGAGTTTAAAATGATACTGGAATGCAACATATTGCTGCAAAGAGAAACACATTGGGCATCTTTAAATGGAATTTCAAAGCAGTACCTTCATAGAATCATAGAATGCTTAAGGTTGGAAGGGATCTTTGGAGATCATCTAGTCCAACCCCCCTGCACACGCAGGGTCACCTAGAGCATGTGGCTCAGGACTGCGTCCAAGCGGGTTTGGAAGATCTCCAGAGAAGGAGACTCCACAACCTCCCTGGGCAGCCTGTGCCAGGGCTCTGTCACCCTCATCACCCTGATGAAAGGGTTCAAAGATTATTTGATTTGCTTGGCTGTTGCCCTCACAGAATAGGATAATGAACAAAAGTTGTGTCTTGCCAGGTAGTCAGGGAGAAGAACAGGCTGAATATACAGGCTGAAACACAAAAATATGTGTAGTTATTTTTTTACTAGACCAGTAATTAGAATTATTCAAGAGGTCTCAATGTGATACAGTGAAAGATACCTGACTAAAAACAGAGGAAATCACTACTCTGCATTTGAAAATGTCTGTCATTTGCCCAAAGTCCCACATTTGTATAGCATAGAAATGTGATCCAAACAGACTTGCAGATTTAATCTGTGCTTCACTTAGGTGGATGGTTCAGTGGATACATGTTTAGATTTTTTTCATAAGATATTGACTAGTAATAAATATATTTAATGATTTTGAATCTTTGCTACAGAGAATAAATTTGGACATCTTTTGCCATAAAGCACTAGAGATTCAGCAAACATTTTGCAGAACAGGCTTAGTGAGTTGGATTTCTCTGCAAAGTGGCAAGCAATGGACTCTTACCTTGTCCTGGTTTCCTCTTAAAAAACTGCAGTGGAAATTGTCGTTACAGAATTTGAGTTCTGCCAAATCTAATTATACTCAGAGCAGCAAAGGATTTTTTTCAAATACTCTTGGAAATGTGTTCAGGCAGTTTATTTGGCTAACTCACTCAGAAACAAATTAAAACACCAATAAACAGACTGCTAGGATATTAGGAATTTTTACAGAATTGAGAATTAGAATTTGCAAGAGGAAAAGCAGAATCAATATGAGGAGAGAGCTTTTCTAGGATTTTTAAACTAGTCATAGAACATTGGAGTAGTCATGATAAGAATATAAAAATTAATTGGAAATACTAGCAGAAACATATAGCAGTATCACATTTAAGCAATCAAACAGTAACTTGACCAAATCTTTGGTATATCCATTTCTCTTGTGAAAGGGAGGCTCTCTCCAATCCAGAGGATCAGCTACAGTTCATTAAAATAGTGGCATATATAGGCATATATAGGTGACATAAAGTTCTTTAAGTAATTCAAACGGGAATGTCAGTACAGAAATTTGGTTTTGGATTTTTTTTTAGGCTTCGAGTCCTCATGCAACCATTGTCCTGTATTCTGAAAAAGAGTACTCAGGAATGAGATTAAACAGTCATGGAAGAGCTGGTTTGGCAATTCTTGGTGCCAAGGACAGCTAGAGCACTCGGGTGTAGTTTGACAATCGCTTCTTGAATCAGCAGTGCTGGCTAAACTAGCCAGTTTTGCTGGTTTATGTACCTATGCTGTGAACTTGGTTGGAGGAAGGGGGAAGTCTTTATCTCTTCTCTTTTGGCTGAGGTACTTTTAACCTGAACCAGATCTGGACTGTGCAAGACAGATGGTTCAAACTTCCAAATTTGCACCTTCTCTCTCAGGAGCTTCCTATTGCTCACAGGCATTAATATTAGCCTGAAAATACCTATGTGTATTAAATCAATATCATTGCTCTCTGTTTTAGAAATGCCAAAATGAAGAATCAATTGGGGAACAGAGGGAATGCAGTGTAAATGTGAGATTATTCTTCTCTTTCTTTTGTGGCTCTTTTATGACTCTGACATCAGTTTATAATGAGCAGGCTCTTACCCAAGACATACATCTTTAAAAGCTTGAGAATGAGCATGAGGATTAAAATCTTGTATAGGCTGAGAGGGGGAAAAAACTCAAGCATCTCGCTTAGGACAAGAGCTCTCATGAATGAGAAAAGCTATGAAAGCCACACAGTACATTGCTGCTTTCAAGGAAGGCTGTGATACTAATATCTTCTTTCAGAAGGCCTCTTCCATAGTGAAGAGAATGAGATTATTTCATTCTAAAGAAGTCTTTAGACACATTTCAAAGTGTCGTATTTTATTTAATATTTTCAAAGAAAGAAGTAGGACATAACATTTAAACAGTTGCAACATCTAATACCATACTGAGTCTACAACAGCAGGAATTATTTTTGCAGCAAAAAATACACATTTTCTATGAATCTGGTCCCATCTGCATTTTTTAATGTTACTGGATCAGACTTGACTTGACTACCCATATCGAATTATCAAAGCTACTTCTATTACGTCAATACCACTCTCCTGTCTAATATTCATTAAAAAAAAAAAAAAAAATTATTCTAACACTTTGTGACATGTCTTGGGTGCATGCTAAACAGCCTAATAAATGTTTTTGATAGGCCACATCATCAGATAGTAGCACAAAATATTTGCATACGGTTCAAGCACAGATGTAGTACTTTTTCATTTTTTCACTGCCTGTGGCCAGTAGAACATTTTTTCAAGGTCATGTGGTGTGACCCAGGTCTATGATTCTGTAGCTGTCAGTGATGCCCAGTGATGAGACAACAGGCAGTGGGCACAAACTAACACACAGGAAATTCAGTTTGAACACACAGAAAACAATTCTTTGCTGTGAGGGTCGTTGAAAACTGGAACAGGTTGTCCACAGAAGCGGTGGAGCCTCCGTTCTTGGAAATATTCAAAACCTATCTGAACAACCTTGGGCAACCTGCTCTGGCTGACCCTGCTTAAGCAGAGGCCCCTTCCAACTCCAAATATTCTGTGATTCCGCATCTCCCACAGATATTATATTGCAGAGTTCCATTTTTGATCATACATAGATTTAGATTTCAATTTATTCTGTGAAAAATGACTAAATAATTAAATCAAGAAAACTCATGTGATTTTCTACTAGAGCTAACCTTTAGGAATGCCAAATTCAAAATCTAAACCAGTAAGTATTTCCCTAGAATAAGGGCATTTAGATCCATCAGTATGTACTTCTAATCAGAGAGCCCTAGAGCAATTAGTGTTAATATATTGTAAAGATATTGACTTTTTGATGAAGACAAGGGCAATTTTATTACTCAGCTCACTTACTTAGACCGACAGGCATGGAGACTGAAAAGAGCAACATTTATTAGAACTGTCATCGTTAAGCTGGGCCAAAGGCAATCCTTTTAACTGGAAGCTATCATGTAAATTAATCCATTAACTTAGACCCAGCACAGTACATTACAGCAAAATTTGGAAAAGAAAAACTTCTTCCCAATAATCACTCAAGGAAAACTTTGAAAGACCAACCAATAAAAAATAACTAAGTTCTAGCTAAACCAGTAAATATTCCAAACCATGCTTTCCACTTTTCCTGTATACCAATGACCTTTTACTAGAATTCATAAACAAAAGAGCTTACTCTAGCAAAGAGCAAAATTTGTGTCCTGTAGTCTTCTGGCTTCAATGAAGGCAAGAAATCCTTCATAACCAAAGCCAGAGGCACTGTAAAAGCTGGGCTACTTCTCATAAAATTCCTTTTTTTTTTTTTTTTTTAATCCAAATGTTATAGCTTGACAAAACTTGTTAAAGGGTCACAGTCTCACCAAATGCCAGTATATGTCAACTCTTCTTGTGTGATTAGTTTAGTTTAGCTTAGTTTAGTTGTCATTCCCTTCAGCTGCACCCATTGAAGCATGGGAAGGGCAACAAGAAAGACTTATATTGGTGCCTCAGCATCAAGAGGAAGACTAGGGAAAAGTTGTGTCTGTGTCTGTGCCGAAGGTAACCTGGTATAAAGCCACAGAAAAGACAGGGATTCTCAATGCCTTCAACACCTCTCTCTAATGGTAAAAACAGTCTTCAAGAATCCCAAGCTCTTGAGACCATTTGGAAAATCCAGAGCAAGGAAAACTTACCCTTGATGAGAAAAGAATGTTTAAACAAGTTGGCCAGACACAAGTCCATGGGATCTGACGGGATGTATTACCCATCAGAACTGAAAGAACTGACCAATGTCATTGTGATTATATCAATTATCTTGGAAAATCACAGCAATTAAAGGAGACTCCTGATGACTAGAGGAAAGAAAATATCACTGCTATTCTCAAGAAAGCCAAACAGGAGAACCTGGAGAACTACCAGCTGGTCAGATCAGCCTCACCGCAATAGCTAGAAGGCTGATGGATCAAATCCTCCTGGAAATCTTCTCCAAACACTTTAAGGATGAGAAGCGATTTAGAGTTGTCAGCATGGATTTACAAAGAGGAACTCGGGCCTGACCGACCTGACAGCCTTCTACAATGAGATGACTGGCTCAAGAGACAAGGGCAGAGCAGTGAGCATTGTTAATCTTGACTTCAGCACAGCTTTTGATGACGTCTCATATACCATCCTTACAGGCATCCCTACATGCAAACAGATGATGTGTAGGTCAGATAAATGGACAGTGAGGTGGACTGAAAGCTAGCTGAATCACCAGGTTTGAAGGGTTATGACCAGTGGCACGAACTCCAGCTGGAGGCCTGTAACTTGTGTTGTGCCCCAGAGACACACAACTCTGCTAATATCTTCATGAATGACCTTAAATGTGACCTGGATGATGGGACATAGGGCATCCTCCACAAGCTTGCAGACAAGGCAAACTTGGGAGAGGTGGTTGTTAGATGGGATGGTTGTGCTGCCATTGAGAAAGACATTAACAATCTGGAGAAGGGCACCAACAGGAACCTCATGAAGTTTAAGAAAGCCAAATGCAATGTTCTAGGGCTTGGGAGGAACCACTCCTTTCATGAGTGCAGACTGGTGGACTGACTGTCTGGAAAGCAGCCTTGCAGAAAGGACACAGCAGGTCCTGATGGATAAGAACTTGACCATTAACAAGCAGTATGCCCTTGTGGAAACTGAGTCCAACAGCCTCCTGGGCTGCATTAGAAAAGTAGACCAGCCAGCAGGCTGAAGGAGGTAATTATTCCCTTTGCAACCATGAGACCACACTTGGAATACAGTCCCCATTTCTGGGCTCCCCAGTGCAAGGACATGTACGTACTTGAGCAAGTCCACCAAACTGCCGCAACAATTAAAGGATTAAAGCATCGGCCATATAAGGAGAAGCTGAGAGAACTGAGATTGTTTAGCCTGCAGAAGAGTTTTTCTTGGTTTCATTTCCAGGTAGTTGGAGGAAGTGCATGAAGCACATTTTACTGCAAGTGTCGCCAAGTATGTGTTATGCAAATGGGGTAGTAATCTCTTGGATCAGTTGAAATGAATGAAATCATACTTCCTTTTTAGTTGATCATATCTATGATGTATATCTAACTTATGAAACTTCTTCTTTGGAAGCAGTTCTTGAATTATCAGCTCAGCAGCTGTGGAATGCTGGTGAAATGTATGTATGGATGTTTACATGTGGCATAAGTCCAGCTACCGCTTTGATACCAAGAACGTATTTTCCTCCTGATAGTAATATGGAATTTGTAACTCAAAGGGGGATATACCCTGAAGGCTAGACTGCCGTGGCTGGTGGGTGGAAGGTGTTGCCATTCTAGCTGCTGTAGGTTGCACCTCATCACCCATATTGCTTTTCTTATTTATTTATTTATTTATTTATTTATTTATATACTTGTAGATTAATTCTAATGAGGTATCTAATAATGCCTGGAAAATTTTGTCCTCTTTCTGCTTGCACTTTCTACTCCAGGACTATAAACTTCAGGCTTGAAAAGCCTTCTCTCTCTGCTACCAGACCCTCTTTCAAGAATTGTTGCTATTGATGCTTTTTTGCCAGTTTTTCAGCTAGAGTTATTTGGATCCTTGTGGTTGTATTCTTGAGGAACTCATTTTATCTACATGTGTTGACATCTCCATCTCCAAGGCAAGCTGAATAGTCTACTGCTCTCTCCTCAGCTACACAGGCAAGGTAAATACTTTTAAATGGTCAGCAGCACCAGCTCTGGTCTGGTTAAGTGGTGAGGAACGTTTTTTGACTCAGTCTTTCCACAAGGGGAAGGATACAGTGTGGAAGATATAAAGGCTACAGATTTTAGTTTGTAGCCTTTTTCTTGTAGCCTTTTTTTATAGTCTGTTCTGACAGACAACAGGCAACTCTGCATTTAAGATTTCTACAGCTTCACAGAAATGGAGTTGGTGGTCCTGGTAGAAGCAGTGTGTCCTTGTGGAGACGAAGGCTGAACAAAGGCTGCAGCTAGGGTGCAGCCAGTTGGCATGTGATGTCCCCTCTGTTTGCCACTTTGATAGTGCATTTGCAGTACTGTGTCCAGTTTAGGGTGTGCTACAAGAAAGACACTGACATGATGTAAGAACTCCAGTGAAGGGACATGGTAAAAGTCAGGGAGATGGAGCACAGGACATAGCGGGAGGGAGTGATACAACTGGGTTTGTTAAGACTTGAGAAGGTTTGAGGAATCTCTTAGTCTTCAAATACCTGGTGGTATGGTTGCCAGACTCTTCTCAGAGGTGCACTGATGGGATAAGAGACAACATATGAGAATTGAAACATGGAAAATTACAATGAGATGTTAAGGGAAAATGTTTTCACCATAAGAGTAGTCAAAAACTGTAACAGGTTGTCCACAGAAACTGTGATATCTCAGATCTCAGAAATACTCAAAACATGACTAGACAGATCCTGAAGCAAATCAATCTTATTTAACATGCTTTGACTGGGAAGTTGGACTAGGTGACCTCCAGCAGTCCCTTCCAACTTGCATTATTCAACAATTCTATTATTCTATGATTTGTATCTATTTCGTGTCACTGCTCCAAGTCTGCAAAAGCTGTCTCTATGCAAGCCAAAGGAAAACCAGCTGTACGTGCTCTGATAGGGTTACTCCCTGTGGTCTTAACCCCTGGACAGCAGTAAACAGTATGAGATAAGCAGGGCAGCCTACTATGCTCAGAAATGATATAGGGATAGTTGAACTAATTCTACCAACATTCAATTAAAGTTTAATTGATAATTCATCAGCAGCAGTCATTGATTCAGTGCTTTATGGATGCACATGTGAGAGGGTGAAGGTAGAAAATGAGAGCTTTTGATTTGAATAAGCAAATGTTCAACTCAATGCCTATGCCATTATTCACTTTTTCTAAAATGTCTCCATATGGTTCAGGTAAATAAAGAAAACAGAAACGTACAGAGGGTTTTGTTCGGAGCACAGCGTGCCATGGAGCCAGGCTGACAATGTCTCATGGCAGAACTGCACTGGAAAGTGCAGTCTCATGCACTGGGGTATGCTGGGGACGTGGCACAAGGAATGGCTAGCGGCACTATGCTTCTCCACTGGCAAGATGCCCAAGAGCTGGCAGCATGCCCAGGAAGAAAAAGAATGAACATGTTCAAAGGGAGAATATACCTACAGCCTGTTAGCATCAGAAGTGATAGATAAGGAGGAGGCAAAATACAACCTGCAAAATTGACTTGCTCATCTGGGAAGTTCACAATTGTCTTGGTAATGCAAATACCTGCCTGGGAAACTCTTTCTACTCCTAGGTGACTCCTCTTCCAGTACAACGTTTCTATTGTCCCAGTTTTCCTCCTGGTCCTGAGATTCACCCTTGAATGAAAAAAAAAAAAAAAAAAAAAAAAAAGTCCTAGAATCACCTTTACAGAATGGGATGTCTATGGCCCGGAGGAAGGATTTAATTCGTTTGTTGACAAAGGTTCTTTCATTGTTTTGGTCCCCAAAAGGCCTACACTGCACCATTTTGTAGGAATGATAAAAGCCCCATTAGTCTGCTTTTTCTTGAATGACAGTTTTGTACACTCACTATTTTTCTTTTCTTCTTTTTTTTTTCTTTCCCCAAATGTCCAGGCAAACTTGGGAGTTTTCAGTATAACTAGATATGATAAAATTCAGTGAATGTGCAGGGAACCTCCCTAGTGGGAGAAAGAGATAATACAGGGAGCAGGAACTAGAAATTCGTGATTTCCATTCCTAGTTGAATTCAGTGACTGCAAAGCAAAGTCTTATTTACTTTTTTCCCCCACTCTCTCCTCAGAGATTTTAGACTCCCAGGCATACTGTGGCCCACTTCTCATCACCTGCCATATTCTCCTTCACATCTACTCTTATATTCCTTAGGTATTCTATAGTCTGATAATGAGGACTCTGTGAGAGGGGACAGAACCAGTATTAAACAGTCAGGAGTTTCATCGGGAGAAAAGTGGATTCAGATATGTTAATACACAGAGAAATGCTTTAGCTTTTGAGCTACTATGTAAGAAATGGATGACTGCACTACAACCAACACCACTAGCATTATATCATTAGTAAAAGTGACTGTAGCTGCTCACTGCCTGTGCACAATCACCTAAACTTGCCTATTGAACTGCGTTCCTCAGCAGATGTAGACTTCGGGTCACCTAATCTGTGAATCTCAAATGGCCTTAGGCAACATATAGAAATCTATATGCTACGATGGTATGCAACATCTGACCCTATTTAGAAAACTGTGACTATAAGATAGAATGCTTACAATATTTCAGATACCTCACTGAGTTAAATGAGTTTATATAGATTGTTTTCTTGGATGTGTGTCCACAATCAGAGTTCCACTTTTGTGTTATAGTGCATCTTACCATAGGAGCTCTGTAATATGGACAAATTCAGTCCTAAAATTTTATTTTGAAATAGGTGAGAAATATTATATGTAGATTACTATTGACTAGGTAAACACTGAGTGACATCAGTTATTGGCATAATTAGTGATCACGCTGAACAATACTGGATCACTGGACATCACTCCACTGACAGTTTTATATTTATTCTTATGTAGTTTACTTTTTCTATGATTGTCTATTGTGCTTTTTCTTCAAAAGGGAATTTTACTCAAAGGTGCCAGTGTATTCTAAGTCACAAGTGGTGTTCATTTCATGATTACAAAAGAAATATTAATTACCTGTACAACTTTACCTACATTTGCCTGTTTTCTTTTCTGCATTAGGTCTTAGAAGTTGTTGAGAAGTTACCTGCTGCCTGAAATGTTAGAGAGTGTGGCATGAAGGACACCTCCTTTTTAAAACTAAGGGATACGGCTTAATTCATTTGAAGAAATATATTGTATGCTCAAGCTTTTGACAGACTGACATCCTTCTGAGCATCTTGATAGCATTTAGTTTGTCTGATCAGAAGCGCCTAATGCCACTACATATGGTACAATGGAAACTCTAAGACAAATCCAAAGTTTCGGTATTTGCACTACCTGTACAACTGCTACAGCATCCTGTATGGTGTTCAGTCTTCTAGTTTCCTGCTGCTCATCTCTGAACGTACGAGCCCGTCCACTTATTTCTAATTCACCTTTCATTTCTATCTGGAATGCTCCTACAGAACTTTGTGCTGAAAGAACTGGAGTGCAGCTAGATATGGATTTTTTTTCTCTCACTGGAAGCACATTGAAGACATCCATTGGACAAAACATCACTCTATTTTATCCAGACAGGCTCGGTTACTATCCTTACAAAAATGAAATCACTGGCGAGGCAGTCAACGGAGGACTCCCCCAACTGTCTGTGCTGGATAATCATTTAAAAAAAGCCAAAGAGGACATTCAGTTTTATATTCCTTCAGATGAACAGATTGGACTGGCTGTCATTGACTGGGAAAACTGGAGACCTGTGTGGATAAGAAACTGGGGGTCTAAAGACATCTACAGACAGGAATCCATTGAACTGGTTCAGCAGAGAGACCTAAGCCTGTCAGAAGCTGAAGCCAGGACTATAGCTAAAATGGAATTTGAAACTGCAGCAAAATCAATTATGTTAGAATCTTTAAAGTTGGGCATAGCAATGAAGCCAAATCGTCTGTGGGGATATTACCTTTATCCAGACTGTTATAACTATGATTACAAACAAAATCCACATAATTATACAGGAACCTGTTTAGATATTGAAATAGCAAGAAATAACGAGCTTAATTGGTTGTGGGAGAAAAGCACCGCACTTTATCCATCTGTCTATCTAGAAACAGCCTTAAGATCTTCCAGAAATGCCCGAGTCTTTGTTCGCAATAGAGTTCAAGAAGCCATTAGAATTTCGTATGTCTCTAATTCTAGTCATCCTCTTCCAGTTTTTGTATATACACGTCCAGTATTCACAGATGTCTATGAAGAATATCTCTCTCAGGTGAGTGGAACTAGACTTTAAATATTTCAAATTTAGGTGATGTTTACTTAGTTTGTATGCTAACTTGTATCAGGAAAAAAAAAAAAAAGGGTATAGAATTTTTTTAAAAAAGCTTAAATTAGCCCATCAACTATATTTGGTAAAACCTAGCACTGAGCGGTCTGTTTTCAAACTTTCCTCATAGTATTTACTAAACAGTGTTTTACTGTCTGAGCAGTCCCTACATCTTGCAAAATATTGCAAAGGCAGAAAGCATGTTTTGGCACACTAACTCAGAGAAAAGAATGATGAATAATCTCTTCCAAAGAGAAATAATAAAACTAGGCTGGTCTAATGTCTGTTATTTTATGTCACAACAAATAAATTAGTCTTTTTTTAAAAAAACTTTTTTTTTTTTTTTTCTCTTTGTTTTTACTTTGAGATATATGAAATGTTTCTCCTCTGGGCTTCATAGAGGACTGTAGGGGGATCCTGTGGATGATTATTTTAAGATCTGGTTCCCCAGCTGAAGTAGGAGAGGATATTACAATAGTCACTTCTTTGCTCTATTTTTTTTTTTTTTCTGTTGAAATTATAATCTGTATATTTCCATTTCTGTATTTCCAAATAATTTCTATTGCAGGGATTCTTAAATAGTAAATGATGCTTCTTTCACCCCCAATTCTTCTCAATATTTTCATGACATTGTTTAATTGTTCTCCAGAAATCAAAGAACCTCATTGCATTGAGGTCATACCTAAGACTTGAAGTACTGGTGCAAAAATCAATCCATTTATAAAAATCAAAACGTAAGAATGTCACACAGACATAAAGACAAAGCAGGTCACAAGTCTTCTGTTAAGATGGATGAATTTTAAAGTTAATGAGAAAATTCTGTCTTGTTACACTGCAGTAACTAAGTGATACTTGAATATTTCATAGGTTATTCAAAGTTAGGTGCTAGTTAAGGTATAATCATCTTATTATGGTTCTGACTACAAGTTCTGCAAGCTGCTCTTCCCAGGCCCTGCATTGGGCAGCACTACTGAAGCTGGTTACTACCAACCCTGCGTGGTCAGGAGGCAATGAAGCAAAGCAAAACACAGCAAAAGGCTGGAAGTGGTGAGATGGGTGTATGTCACATGCCTAACCACTGGCTTAATTTTACAGCCCTGTTCTTCTAACCAGAAGATATATTTAAATTGGAAATAGTTGGCAACATTTTCTGGCATCACCTGCTTAACTCCATCCCAGAATAAAATAGTGTAATTGAGAACGAAGTGTTTGTATCATAAGTAATTACTTGCTGTTTCAAAGTGGTTATTTTGGCTATGTAATTTTCTATATGTACTATAACCTTTGTCCTTATGTTACAACTTACTTACGTTAGTGTGATTCTTTGCATATTTACTCTCAGGAAGACCTGGTAAATACAATTGGAGAATCTGCTGCTCTGGGTGCATCTGGAATTGTGATCTGGGGTGATATGAATTTAACACAAAATAAGGTATGACAGTTAATTTTATGAGGTCCTTAAGGAGAATGAAAAGAGTATTAAGCATTATGAATTACATCATATCTTTTACTTTAAAAGTAATGATTCCATGCAGTCAACAGACCTGTCTTCTCTAGTTAATAAACACATTTCAGGCTTATACAAATTGCCCATGACTAGGCAGGCTAAGATTTTAACTTCTGAATGTACCAAAGTTGGTTGTAGACAACCAACTAGATAAGCTACTATGATAATTGGACACTAGTTAGCACTTGTTTAGCTAATTTAAGGAAAGAGGTCTCATATTTTCATTGTATTCCAGTCAGGAGATACAGAAAAATTCCTTGGACTTGCTCAAGGCAATTATTCCAAGGTCCTTCTTTTTTATTTTAATGCGGCACACTTAGCAATACTATTTAAAACACTAGGAGGAGTCAGACCAGAGGATTGCAGCTCCAGCCTGTTCTATGTTTCATAAGTAGTAGTCTGACTAGTTCCAGTGTAAAAAGATCTGAGTCAGAAGCGAATCAAAAACGTAACTTGTTTTAGGAAAGTCAAATATATGGTTGGAGAAACACTGTTATAAGGGTGTTCAAATAAATATTTTGAACTAGCTCATTCCCACCCAGGCAAGCTTGATATTAAAATTCTAGTGTGCATAAAGCACTTTCACTCTCCTTTGAAGTCTTCTAAGAGCAAAGAATTGAAACTCCTCAGCCCTGTTGGGCTTCCTGTAACAGAATGCATGGCCAAATAAAAGTCCTGTAGTTTTTTTTAAGGGTCAAATTGTCAAAGGCATCCAACTTGCCCTTTTCCATATATGCATGGCTTTCAGTGTGCACATCAGTTGCACTTGAAGCTTTTTTTTGCACAATAGCCCTATAACAGGACTTACATAATCAAAAAATTTTCTTGTTCAAATTTTGAGATTTTTATGAGTAAATAGCACTTTCCACATCCCACTGCCTCTCAGCAGTTCAATATTCCTACAATCCTCACTTCTGCTAGGATTGCACCAAACAAAATTTTCTACCCAGGGATTTTATATATCTAAAAAAAAAAAAAAAAAAGGAAAAAACAACTGCATAGTAATTTATTTAGTTGGATGGGATAACTTCATAGAATAATTGCTTGACTTTCAGCTGTTTTTGACATTCTAAAGTTCATCATGGCAAATACTGTCGGTGAATACTACAAAACACCCAAACCCCCTCAGACATTGCAGATTCTAACTGCAGTTGAGGTTAGTGAGGTGCAGGCTCTAACATCTTTTGTTAGGACACGGAGGTCCTTGGAAAATATTTGCCAATGCTAAAGATGGGTGACAAGCCACACTTCACCTGAGAAGAGGCTCAAGCAAGATAGTTGGGCCAAGAATTCCCAAAGCCTCTGATTATTGAGCTGGTCAAGCATACAGAGAATAAACACCAATTGCATGATCAATTAGATGATCTTAACATATTTTTAGCCCCAAATGCTTTACATTCAAAAATGTGAAAACTACTTACTCCTGCAGCTTACACTAGTCAGGTCAGAGTAAAACCGAAGAGTCTCACAGAGATGATTTTATAGAAGAAATATTCATTCAGGGTGACAAGTTTTTTTTGCAGGATCCCTTCAAAATATTCAAGCCACTTGAAAAGTAACATTGATCCTTCATATAACTTCTTCAAATGCATCTGATTCCAAATGCTATAAGCAAAGTCATAAAGCGAAAGTTTTAATTCATCTGTTTTCTGACAGGAGTGCTTTCAATAACATCTCCAACAATCACCCCACATAAATTTGCTGTGATCCTTGAACTATATGGCAACTTCTCAGATAAACCTGCTCCAAACAACCAGTTATAACTGTTACCAAAACCTTGAGAGAAACATTTATAGATATCCACTACAGCACATTAAAATGACAGCATTTTTAGAGCTTATTTACTAAACCTTTCAGCTATGATGCTCTTTTTGCAGAACACCTGTAGGACTTTGGACAACTACCTTAGGGGGATGCTGACTCCGTACCTCATCAATGTAACCATGGCGGCGAAAATCTGCAGCCAGGTGCTATGCCAAGACTCTGGTGCTTGTGCACGGAAAAAATGGAATTCCAGTGACTACCTTCATCTGAACGCAGAGAACATAGCCATTCAGATGACAAAAGATGGAAAATATACTCTACAGGGGCAACCAACATTTCAGGATCTGCAAATGTTCATAGAAAAATTTGAATGCCGCTGCTATGCAGGGGACAGTTGCGAAACTCGAGTTGATATAAATGACATCCATTACCTCCACGTCTGCATTTCAGGAGATCTTTGTATTCACATATCCTCAAATTTATTTTCTAATATAGAAGCCGCTGGAGAAACGATCCCATCTAACAGAACTGTTTTTTCATTTACCTCTCTGACTAAGACGACATTATCTACACAACATGAAATAAAAGATTTCCAACCTACTATTGGAAATAATATGCCCAATATAACAACTACAGAATATAAACATGTCACAGCTACCACTAATTATGATTTAGAAGCAAATCATACTCGCAGTTTCAGTAGTTCTTCATCAAATAAGATAAGGCTGTTTAATTTGGTTTGTTTAATTCCAATTTTGAGCACCTTAGTATAAATGACCCATGAAAGTGAGAATGAAATTCTTTTTCCCTGACTTTCTTTGAAATTCTAGAGTTTTTATTTGGATAGAAAAATTGTTCCTGAAATGTGTGAAACAACTGCAACTGTGCTTTTGTCCGTACCAGGTCACTTTTGACACATCGGCTTGAATGTATTTCTTCAGTTTAATTCTAAGCTACTATTTGGGCCAAAGATATAGTAGTCTGTATATACTGCATACACTGACAGGATAATCCAGAATAACGAATAATTTATAACAGTTTATTAAAAAAAATTTATTCATAATATAATTTTGTATTCTTCAAGTTAAGCCAGCTAAAACTATCTCCTTTTGGATTTAATTGAGTTTCAGTAGTCAACTTGTTTGGTGCTCTATGTAGGAATGAATTTTATCCCACATGAACACTAGCTCTTAAAAATACCTGGCTTAACTTTAGACTTGTGGGAATTTTTAGCATAAAATTTACTCTTAAAACTTACATAAGCTTAGTTTAAAATCTTACTCTTTTTTCTACTTTCCACAGTATCTGTCAAGATAATTTGAGTTTTTCCTTTAATTGAACATATTCCTAGCTCTTAAAAAGTTACTAAGCTTAATGTAAATGTTTACATCAAATACTAAAACTTCATTGTTGTTTAAAATTTTAACTGTAGCTGTTACTCCTTTATTCCCTTCTCCCAAGCCTTCCTGTTTATGTCCCGTTTCGCCTCCTTGGCTTTCAGTTGTTTTGTCCGGCCAGCGCTCCCAACTCCTCATCTGATCTACCTCTTCACTCCCTACGAGCACTGGCCACCTGCCCTAGTTTCTCTGTTCAGGCAGGTCTAGCAGCTGGATATGAACCACCCCCTCAGCACCAGGTCTAGCAACTGGACATGAATGACCCCCTCAGCACCAGTTAGACGGAGAGTTAGTGGGGTTTGAGAAGGCTGTGGGTGTGGGACAGTCTCTATGCCTGCCTGGCTATTTCCTAACCTATATATTTGGTGGAAGTCAGTTTGCTTCTTAAGAAAACTCAACAGCAGATGCAGCACGATACAATGATGCTGGGGACCCTGGGACTCTTTTCTTCACTCCCACTGCTTGGGATCCAGGACACCTCAGGATCACCTTTCTTTTCAGTTTTCCTCAGAGAACTTAGAAGACCTCCACCAGTGCACAGAAAGCTGTGTTGTACCGAGTTCCCTCTCTGCAGGGAGCACTGCTGCACAGCATAAGCAGGGGAAGTAGTTCACTGTAAGGACTGTGTAAGTGGCAATATCCATCTCTGGGAACAGCAGTGAAAACAGCACGAGGAACGGCATCAAGGGCCAGGCCGTGCCACCTACACTACAGAGCAGGACATGGAATAGAACCGTAGCCCACATTTTCATTACAAATAAAAGACAAGAAACCATCTGGCATATTCAATAAGGAAAGGCTCCTCAGAGAAATAAGTCACTGAAGTGTAAGATATGTCAGTGTAACTGCTCTTAAGTGCAGCAGTTGAATAGTCACAATAGTTTTAAGCTATTTGCTTAGACCTTGTTGCCAAAAGCAATGTTAAAGTAGAAAAGACCTCCAAAGTAAACCACTCCCAGTTTCTATCGAGTCCTGTTAAGTTTTATATATAGACAGTTTAAGCATTTAGAAGCAATTAACTGCAGTTCATTCAATAAAATAATCTTTATAAATTTGTAATGTCAAATACTTAATAGAGTTGACATCTGATGGGTGAGGAATGGCTGCTGGCATGGATGGTTTGAAAATGTCCTCCTAGAACTAGCCGTGATCTTCCACAGATACAACTTACTTCACTAATGGAATTATCTATCATTTTGACATAGCAGTCCTTTATTAAAAAAAAAGGTAATGTCTAAATTTAGCAGAAAACACATAATTCCTGCAATCCATTGCCTTCAAATTTTCAGGCTGTCCATCCTAACAGACATGTGCAGAAAAATAGATGAAGACTTCAGATTTAATATGGAGAAACAATATTTTTATGGCCTTTGAGCAGCAAGTTATCAAGAGGAAGTGACAAGCTTCTCATTGCAATTATGGTGCCGAAACCACAAGTCAGAGATATTTCTTCCATCATTGTTTTGAGCACCATGAATTAAAAAAAATAAAAAAAACCCTATATATGTAGTGGGCTGTCTGGCAGAAAAGATGTCTGTTGTTTTTGATCACCTCTGTTTAAAAAAAAAAAAAAAAAAAAAAAGCTTCTCCATTGCAGCTTTGATAAAGGTTATTTGACCCTGGCTAAACACCAACCATGGTTTGTCTTCTGCATGATTCCTGCATCTGAGGTTCCTCCTTTTTGCACTGGATATGGGATGGCTATCAGAAGATTTTTAAAAACTGTTGATGTCACCAGTAATGTTTCCGCATACTTCCTGAACATTCAGACTTACATAAAATTTTATATTTCCAGCAGAAACTCTTTACCATAGCTAAAATTGTGTATTACTATATAGAGTCTTAGTTCAATGAATCCTTGCTTTGTTAAGTTACATATCGACAAGCTTTCTTGAGCTTAGGCTTGTTCGCATCCAGCTCTTTGAAAGACACTAAATTTGCAATACTTTGTGGTAAGGGAATTTGCAGGAGTCTACAGGTCTTGCCTTAAGTGTTTTTATTTTTTTTTTTTTTCATTGTCAACCAAGTAATAGAATAACAGAGGTGTAATAGAGATCTAACACCTCCTAGTGGTTGTAGAGGCAGTGAAGTACTAGGCAGAAGTAAAAGACTGAAGCAATAGTGGAGGTACATACAACAGGCTCTTCCACATTTTCTATCTACCTGGTACTTAATATAGACAACCTTTCCCCAAAGTCCACCATCAAGACAAAGGACCACAGTAACTGGGTTAGATAAGACCCATCCATCTTATCCCATCTCTCCTCCTAGAGAGCAGCCAGGACCAGAAAAGAAAAAGGGAAGTGAAAGGATAGCAGACAACTGTAACAACCAGTCCACAGAACTACATCATCCTAATCCCCATCCAAAAACCGCTGTCATGCCCTACTGCAGAATGGTTTCTATAAACTCATGTGCAATGCTTTACCAAACACTTTTTTATTATTACTTGATGTTTATATTATCTACACGTATCTGCAATTCCTGTTTTAAATCCTACCAACTTTGTGTCATAGTGAGCTTCAGGCCATCTACATGCTGTGCAAGACACTAGTACTATCCCAATATTATATTTTAATAAGCAGTCACCACGGAATCAGCAAGTCCCTACGGAGTAAGGAAGGAAGGAAGAAGGAAAGCAGACATACGCCTTCCATTGCTGGTAATTGCCTTACGTTCAAAGCCAAACTCATTTTTCCCTAAAACAGACAAATAAAAAGAAAGACCGTTACCTTCCCTGTATTTTTGTGCAACTATGACTTGTCTCTGTAGCCTTATAGTTTGTTTCTTATGTTCTTGTATTTTTCAAAAGATTAAAACCAAGAGGAATGTTCATGTCCCTTTCATTACGGTTCATTATTTTGTACATCTCCTTTCCAGGCAGAATTCAAGCTGGCAACAGTTAGGCACAGAGGAATGCTAAAATGTGTTTAATGAAGTGATACAGTCTAAAAAAAGAGGTTCAGCTACCTTCAACAGACTCCTTCAGTGTGTACAACTTTTTGCTATTTTTTTCCTTAAAATTCTGCTATTCATTTTGAAGAACAGGGACCTGGTTTACTGTGCTGCTTACTATGGGACGTCTAAAGATACAGCCACTTTTAAGAAGGATGGCTGTTGGCACTTAAAGAACCTGAACAGAAGTGAAATCATAGTCCAGTGTCTGTCTTACAGTTTCTTGTTTCTCTGTATGAAAAACAAAAATGTAAAGGGAGATTTTTGAGAGGCAGGCTAATAAGATCATTTTGTAGACTTCCTAGGATATGACTAGTACCCCAAGAAGACCAGAAAAATTTCCTTTAATCCCTGTATCACAGAGGAATGCTCAGTTGCATGTATGTCAGCAAAACACGGTCAAAGATTTCAGACTCATGTGAAACCCACTTGACAACTCCTAGACACAGATTAGATTTGTACATGCATTTATGCATCATATTTCAATACAAACAAGACAGCAAAGGCAGTTACATAAGTTTAAAATATATTCAAATATATTCAACTATTGATGACATTTTTAAGACAACCAAGTTCCCTCTTTCAAACATTAAAAAAAAAGAAAAAAGTTATTTCAAAGTTATTTCATAGCCTGGTTGCGCAAGCTCCTTCACACTGGCAGTATCTATTCTGCTAAAGCAAAACAGACTGCCAGACTTACTAGTCTGAGTTTGAAACCTGAGATTTCAAAAAAAGAGACATGAGTCTCATTCCAAAGAATAACATCTATACAAAATCATTTTTATGATTTCAAACAATTTTCTGCTTTACTAAAAAAGGCTCCATCTTTCTACGGGAAATTTATTTTTTGCTGTTGTTCTTTCCTTGTGTTTTTGTTTGTTTGTTTCCTGTCCTACTGAAAACCAGCTTATAGCTTGCTGGAAACAGAAACATAAAGCTTTTTGGTCTGACTTCATCCCTTAGCACATCTGAGTGTTTCCTGAGAAGTGATTAGCCTGAACTGTTTTGTCTATTTTTTTTGGAAAGACTCCACTGAAATTTAACCCAGCATCCTGCTATTTCTCTTTAGGATGAAGGCTATGTATATATTCAAAAGTATTCATAAAGTATTCCAGAACAGTCCTAAATTTTTGTTTATACCAGTCAGGGATGTGGGTCTTTTAGAACAGTTCTTTGGTATAAGCACTCCAGACCTTTAGTAGCTACTTTTCACTGTCAAATAGCGCGTCCTCAGGACTACAAAATCTTCCAGCAACTGTTGTCACCTCATTACATATGGTAGAGTAAAAGGCAAGGAGGTAAAGGGCGCATGTACCAATAGCATTCTTAGGAGAACTACTTTGGATTATTGCTTTCACTGATATGTTACAACCATATTGATCACATATTGATTATAGCTTTCCTTGGCTGGTATTGATTAGATGATATTTCCCAGTGTTCGCTTACATTCCTCATAGCTTATAACTGATAAGTCTGCTTATTGATTGGTAAACACATACAAATAGAATATGAAAATTCATGTGGATCACCAACTCATACATTCAGCAAACATTTTGTTTCTGTGTTTATCTTTATATGCAAGTCTTGACTGTGGCATTCAGCTGCATATATGTAGATGGCAGACAATACGCAGTCAACCTTCTTGCCTTTGTTTTCATCTTAGACAATATTATTCAACAGAACTTCAAGTTCTGTACGTGCATATGAAATACAACATATGTTGGGAAACACCTCCTGGAGCAAACTGTTCCCTCAGGCTCCGAGCAGGTAGAGACAAGCTGTTAACTTGCCAGAGGCGAGTGACGATGTCTGGAGGCAGGGACCTGACAATCATCCATTTAAAGGGAGTCCAAGGACACCCTGCAGTCCCATAATGATAACATTGTTAATGCCACAACAAAGGATCATGTATTTTACTGCTGGAAATTAAGGGCATTGGACTAATAGCATACAGACCTGTAAATTATATGCACAGTCTTCTGAAGAACTAAAAAGTTTTCATGCTCCATATATCAAGTTTCCAAAACACACACAGACTTCAACCTCCCCTACTCTGTCACTGTAATAGCTTTTGCATAAATCCTTTCTCACTCCTTCCATCTGGAGAAGATAGATGCTGGAGAGCACGACGTTGCAGCCAGCAGAGGGCGTAGAGGATGCACAGAAGCACCAGTGGGTCCTTACAATGCTACCACTGATGTGTTCAATAAAGCCTTTCTCTTCTCTGTAGTGAAGCCGTTGTTTGACTCTGGCCAACAAAAGACAAAAGACGACTAGTCTCTTGCAAATGCAATATCTCACTAGCAGAAAACACATATCGCTTAGTCTATAGCTTTTTTTTTTTTTTTTTTTTTTCAAACATCTGATACATCTGAACAAACCTGAAAATATCAGTCAGATATCATCACATGCTGTCCTCCCTAGAGGACTCATCCAGCTGAAGGCTACTTTTCATGAAGGCCTTCAGCTGTATCTAGAAACCAAATTTAAGCTACAATCTGATCTGGTGTTTTTTACAGTACCCAGAACTAGAGGTATGGGACCCAAACACCTTGTTCCTATGGAATTGTCTGGATACATGATGTTGGTTCAGATCAAAATTTGCTGAACATATATTTATAGCACCACTGTCATCATCATCAGAAATTTAAGATCTTTGTTATATATTTTTGTAACACAAGCAAGTTTCTGCAACGGAATACGCTGTTTCACTGCTTCAGGGACAGACCCCTTGGAAGACTCAAGTGTGCTATGTGCTACATGTACCCAAGCACAAGTAAACTGGGACCCAAGAGTGTGAAGCTCAATGGACAAGACAGAAAAATGAAACATTTTATCAGCAGCTAAATGTTTCCTGGAAAGATTAAGCAGCCTGTCTACAGTCACACAGGAGAATAAATTGTGGCCTCCTGTGACCCAGCTCAGGCTTTTAACCAGCAGAACAAAAGGCCTCAAAGTTCCTTATTGTAGCAAGGTAGCAATATTTTTACTTACTGTTATTATCAGTTTGTGTGTCTTTCCTTATCAGGAACTTTGTCACAAACTATGACTTTTTAATAATTTTAGAAAACGTAACCAATCTTAGAAATTGGACAAACCATCCAGGAAATTTTCATATATTTATTTTAAGCCCCTAGGCACTCTAGCAGACTTCAATCAGTGTATAACTGAACTAATGTCTTGAAATTTACCTGACTCTCTTCTGCTGGTCTTGTATGAGGATATGAAATAAATTATTTATTTTCTTAAATATATTATCTTAAATATATTAAAAGTGCTTTAAACTTCCATCATTGTGAGCCTTAAGCACTACTGCAAAACGTGTAAGTCCTTGCAAAAATAGAGATTGCTCAATTTTATGAGAGTTTGCTCCCACCCTGAACCTTTCCACAGGAATCAGAACCTCCTCATTTACAGAAACCACTCTTACAAATGGACTTGCTTTCATTACACATACTTCCAGCCGGGTGATATGCAGGGGTTGGGGGGATCTTTATTTCAGTTTTAGGGCAGCCAGAAACTGCCCTAATTCAATTCACCCCACTTCACCTTTTCAATCAAAATTCAAAACTTATTTTGGATGAAAAAAAAAAAAAAATCAAGATACATGGCAGCAAAGGGAAAAGATATATTTTTTTCAAAGTGCTTTGCCTATGGATTATTTCCTGAAGCCCTTTTATGTCTCCAGCTAGAATAATGTATTTCTTACACCACCTTTTCCAGCTACCTCTGCAGAATGAGTTCCCCCATTTATGTGTAAATGGCAATTGGTGGTAAATTTGTGAGTCAGCTAACTGGCTTAGCCTAGTTTGTATATTTTGAAAGTCCACCGGGCTCCCACCAAGGGACAAGTTAAACAACCATTTCTACTTCTCTTTCCCTAAATGCAGAAACTATTTCAGGTTCATCCCTTTTATCACGGCACCAATCTTCAACGAACCCTGAGGGCTGTGCCATGCTCTGAAATGGCTGAAGCTGACACAATCACTGCCTCAGGTTCAAGAACGGTGTCCAAAATCCTGATTGTCCCCCAAAAAACCAAAGCACTTCATCTTATAAATTTTTAAATTAACTACTTCAGCACTTTCTGACTTAATTCTTTACTTAAGAGACTTTTGAAACAGTTTTGTCTCTGGATTCACCAATCGTCTGACCATCGATCTTTCCTGTATTTTTTAAAACTGCAGGGGAATTTCAATCAACATGGGCGGCAACTTTAATCAATCAAGTTTCTATACATTTTAGGAAAGATGACAACTTGATAAGGGAGAGGAAACCAAATTAGTTTCTCCACTGAGGAAACTACAAATAGAACTTCTCCATTATATATTCTATTTGCTTGTTTGTCATAGGCTTACGTATAGCTCTGCATCAGGAGGACAGCATAGGAGACATGAAGGAGGAGGAAAACAAGGGTTACTACAGAACTGAAGAGAGATGGTTTATGGTCCTTAGCTCCTTAAGAAACTAAGTTCATTAGTTCTGCCACTCAGGACAGATTTTTTTTCTTTATTTAGGAAAAGTCATTGCAGTTACATATTTGTTGACTGTTACAATTCAGTTTTGCTTTTATTCTGGAAGCACCTCCCTTGGCTTCTGTGTTGTTCATTTAGATTTGTGAGTCATTAAGGCTAAAGCTCTACTACTCTATCTCCACCTAGCACAAAGGATTGAGCCCGGTGAACTATCACAATAAGAATAAATAAAAATAACTAGGGCAACTACAATCTCTCCAGTAAAAACTCTGAAATTCAGGTAAATATTAAATTATACATCAAATCTTAACAGGAACTAGTTGTAGGTATGACCAAACAGTTTTCTGAGCTGCTGAGTCACAGAGCCTCCAGTTTTTAAAGTTGAATCTACAGAGCTGTGAAAAACAGGAATAATGTAACCATTAAAACCAGGAATAATGTAACCATTAAAACCAGTAATTCTCAATGACATAAGAATGACGTAATATCAGTCTATCTCTCCATCTAGCCTTCAATAACTTGCCTCCACTAAATGACAATTAAAAATATTTAGGGAAGAGTAAAAGCATCAGTAAAAGCAATTACCTGTATCAAAGGCAATGCCTTAGTGCACAACAGCTGTCAGTGGATTTTTTTCTTCCATGAATTATTCCATTATTCTTGAGCCCATGTAAAATTTTTGCATATACAGCATCCAGGGGCAAAGACTTTCACAGTCTGACTACATGCTATTGAGAAAAGAAAAAAAAAGCCTCCTTTTGTTTGTTTGGGACTCACCACTTAATAATTCCATCTGCTATCCTCCAGACTTAATTTTAAGAGAAGGAATGAAAAATATCTCCTTTGTATTACCATAAGGTGGCAGGGCCCAGTTCCAATGTCTAATTTTCTTCTGGAAATGTTCAGTTAAATTTACAAGGGTAAATAATTGAATAACCATAAAAGCAAACAAACAAAAATTGAGAATTGCTTTGTGAGTCATCCTGACTGTATCTACCACTAGGGCATGAAAAAGAATAAATTTTTCACCTTTATAGCTAGCCCAGAACCAATTTTTCTTGAAAGCAATGTCACAAGAGCTTCCATATTCTGTGACATGACTGGCATAACCAATGAGGTTTGTTTCGAACTGCATCCTGTAAAATGATGAATTCTGTCTCTAAAAGAAGCATGAAAAAAAAATTCTAAGGTCTGAGGAATTTGCTATCTTTCAATAGAAAAAAAGTATCTATACAATTTTTTTAAAAAAGTTGTTTATATCTATGTGGAAGTTCATTAAGGAATACAAGGGATAAGGAAATGGACCCAATTATACTTACTACTCATCCTAATTTAAATGACAAGTTTAAAGGCTTGCAGATGTAAGTGCTTGCTTTATATTTATTGAGAAAACAAGCCTTTCTTTAATTCTGTATGGCAAGACAGGACGTTAAATGTCACTTATCTGGTACAGGCAAAAGAAGATTCCTTGTGAATACCCTGAATAGGCTACATACCCTGTCACTGCCAACCACACAAAACAACCAAAACAAGCACTAGTGATGCTGAAACAAGGAAGGAAGCTAAAAGAAAATCTCCAAAATAAGTGTCTGTCAGGTCAGGTAAAAACCCAAATAAAAACATGGACTGGGAATTCAGAGTCTGTCCTTATACAAAAATACAATTTAAAAAGATTTTCATAGGAAATGTGGAAGGAACCGCTGTCACCAGAGGTGAAGGACCTATAGAATGGATACCACTAGACGACTCGGTCCACAGCTCTCGTGCCCTGCAAATCCAGACCTTGGATGTTACTGGTATATGGCATACCCACCTTGCACAGCACCATGAGCGCCCAGCCTGCCCCCATCACGGTACATTCCTCCATGGGATCGGCTGTTCCACCTCGCACCATTCTCTACGTGGCCAATGTGTCATCTGCCAAATGATGCCTTGACACAGAGCCAACCTGCTGCTCCCTGGGGCAGACACAGGTGCAGGCCACATCCTCATGGGATGCCCCTCTGTCCAACCACTGAGATGTTCATAGTGGCCCCCGTGAAGACTGCTGCCTGTCATCCCGCTCAAGCTCCTCAAACTGAAACCAAATGATGGCTCCAGTGCAGCCCCTACTGGCTCCCCACATGGAGAAACGGCCCCAAGCTTGCTGCAGACAGCAGCTCCTCCCCAGAACCTGCACACTGCTCCCCGGGGGCATCCCTGGCACGGACACAGGCTGCCCCCTGCCAGACCATGCTGCTGTACCACTATCTCCCTCGAAGACTCCCCCTGCACCAGAACCCCGGTTCCTCCCTAGGCGACGCTGCCTTTACCCCAGCAAGGCTGCCGCCTCCTCAGCTGCCACCCCCACCCAGGACCCTCCTTCACCCCTGGGGCCATCTCCAGCCCAACATCCATCCTCACCCAAGATTCTCCTTCCCTTCTCAGGCCATGCCCAGCTTGGTGTCCATCCACACCCAGGACTTGTCATTTCCCCACGGCGCCATGACCAACACCCATCCCAAGACCCTCCCTCCTTGGACCATGCCCACCCTAGTGTCCATCCCCACCTGGGACCCTCTTTCACCCCTTGATGCCATGTCCAGCATCCATCCCCACCTGGGACCTGCCCCTTCCCCTTGGGCCATGCCCAACATCCATCCCCAGCCAGGACCCTCCTTCCTTCCTCAGGCATGTCCAGCTCAATATCCATCCCCCATGAAGACCCCCCATTTTCCCATGAGGCTGTGTCCAACATCCATCCCAAGACTCTCCTTCTCTCCTCAGGTCATGTCCAGCCCCGTGTCCATCTCCACCCAGGACCTCTTACAGCCCTTCGTGTCATGCCCAGCATCCATCCCTACCCAGCACCCTCCTTCCCTACTGAGGCCATGTCCAGCCCAATGTCCATCCGCACCTACCTGGGACCCTCCTTCCCTCCTTGGGGCCATGCCCAACACCCATGCCCACCCAGTGCTCTCCTTCCCCTCTTGGACCATATCCAGCCCAACGTCCATCCCCAACCAAGACCCTCTTTCTCTTCTCAGGCCATGCTCAGCTCAATGTTCATCCGCACCCAAGACCCGCCATTTCCCCATGGAGCCATGCCAAAATCCATCCCAAGACTCTTCCCCCTCCTCAGGCCATGTCCAGCCCAACGTCCATCCCCACCCACCCGGGACCCTCCTTCTCCCCTTGGGCCCACGCCCAACACCCATGCCCACCCGGGACTCTCCTTCCCCCGCGCATCCATGTGCAGCCCAACACCCATGCCCGCCCAGGAGCCTCCGTCCCCGCTCGGGCGCCCC
>VZSV01000031.1:2329049-2408749 GCA_013398735.1 Nothocercus julius
GCCCCGCGGGTGGCGGCGACGGAGCCTCGGGGGCGCCTGGGGGCTCCGAGGGCGGGAGAGAAAATGGCTCCCGCGGCTGCGGCCGGGGTCCGCCTCGAGGCAGGGCCGCGGCCCGGCGCGGGTAACTCAGCGTGCTCCGCGTACCCCAGAATAGCAATGGCAGGTTTCCCCCGAGGCCGTGCCTTCCCTTTCACTGCGTTGTTCCATGAGTGGCGTCGATACTAATGTCTCCCCCAATTCCTTGATGTTCTGCCTTTCCCATCCTGCTGTGATGGCGCCCTCGGGGCCTCCTTCATCCCTGACGTTGACAGTGGCCATGGCGTGCGCCTCGTGTAGATCCATCCTGAGGGTTTGCTCCCCTGCCCTCAGAAGATGGAAACAAGATGCAAGCTACTCATCATGGACCTTCTCAGTGCAGCCTCCAGGTGGTTACAGCTGGTAGCTGTAGGGCAGCTTTCCTGCCATGACGTTCCTGACGCTTCCAGACGTTCCTGCAGAGCCAGTCCTTACCACAAAGAGTAGCCCGATCAAGAAATGAGACACAAATTGGGCAGGGTGCGGCTTATGGTCAAAGAGATTGAGCCAACGATGGGCGAATTTAGGGTGTTTGTTGTATGCTTGAATGTGTAATACACAATTATGAATTAAGGGAGAGAACAGGAGTATGCATTAGTGTGCGTGAGGATGTGGGGAGAGAGAGAGAAAGGAGAAAAAGGATAGGGAAGGGAAAGTGCATCTAGCAATGCAAGTATATTTTGGGAGATGATGGCAATCAATAAAGTGAAAATAATGGTAACTCAGACTTTATTTTGTTAGGCACTCAAGTGATCTTGGTAACATAGGCCTCAGCACTCCTAAGGTGGAAGTGTTCATCTCCCAGGCCAATGCTCTGCTGAGGAGGGAGAAAAAAAAGCCTAATAGATGAGTTTACTTCTTATATTGATCTCATAAAGGGAGCAAATAAGGATGCAGCAGTTCGGAGACCTCAGCACTGTCTTAGTAGTATGTGGTATTAGACTTTAAGCAGGTATATATTTGTCCTTTAACTTACATACCACAACCTGTGGGGTGACCTCTTGTGTTTCTCTCTCTCTTACGCTAAGATCACCATGGATGAAATGGCACTGTTATTAGTGCAGATTTGATTCTTGTCAACAGTTGTATAACTTAAAAATATTCTGAAAGACATCAGTTTTTCTCTGACTTATCTGACTGAAGATAAAAGTTTTTGCAGCTGCAAATTACTTTTTGTGACAATCCTTATCTCCCAGTCTGCGAATGATTTGGTGTCATACTCTCCAAAGAAAGTTGGAAAGAATTTGGGAGTAAGTGGCTTAGGATAAGGCAATAAATAATAGCTTATCCCTGAATGCTGTTGATATGGGGATGGCAAATAAGAGTGGGGACTCTGTGTGTGTTTTGTATATATGGCTAGGGAATGATGATCTCTAGGGAATGATGGGAGTAACCATCACAAAATGATGGATCATACAACAGATCGTAAAAACAAATGATAAGAAGTTACCTGTTCACATGGCAGTAATATTCAGAGGTCCTAATATGCTAACACTGCATAAAGACACTTTGAGACAGTCAGAGATGTGTTTAGTCTTCTCTTACCAGTGCAGAAGAAACTGTTATCCAAGGTTTCCACTAGTACTGGACTAGGCAGTTTCTACTAGGTAGTTTCACTGCTTTCTACTTTGGGTGTGCAGTGATGTAATGAAGTAGAATCTGGCCCATTGTTTTGGTATAGTAACAGGTATAATAACAGTGTTCGTTGCCAGTGCAGTAGTCACCAAAATTTAAGAATGATGTTATAAACTTAACATGTTATTTTTATCTCTGACAGGATGTATAATTTTTTTTTTAACTGAGATATGACAATAAAATTGTTTGACAGCACCTTGAAAAAAGTACTGTCAAAAATCTGTCATGTAAAATTTCCTTAGCAAGCAATTCTTTTTTACTTTTACTTTATTGAACTTAGAACACTTGAAACAAAATACAGTAATGAGAGTTTTTGGAGAAATACAGTCAAGAGATGCCACACACAACCCTCTTTTCTTCATTGTGTGGGAAGGTAAAAGAACTGTAAAGACAGTAGTTTGTACCTGGCTCTGTTCAACCCATTTTTTTTTTTTTTTTTTTTTAGAAGAAAAGGCTAAGGATCAGTAAAGGAGATGTTAATTCTTTGCCTTCTATCTCCAATACCAGAGCAGTTATGATTTTGTTTTTTTGATGTATGTCTTCCAATTTAACATATTGCACATGGTGCACAATTTGCTAACAAAAACAGACTCCTTAATTTCAGGGAATTTACTTAAATAATGGCTTCCTGGGTTAGCTCTCTAGTTTTCCAGGCATTCCTGTTCTTGAATAATCATATTACCTCCTCAAGGTTTCTCTGTGTGAATGTCTGTCCTTTGCAAATATATGCACTGTGAGTTTTAGAAAATTAGGACAGTTTTTGCTACAGCAGATTGTTACTGATTGGCTTTGTCTTACTCTATCCTATTAAAAAAATTCTCTGTGTCTGCTGGGTACATGTATCTCTATGAGACTACAAGTACATTTGTCTTCACTGTTTTTCCCTACTGCTGTTGACAAGTCACTGAAGCAAGGAAAGAGAAAAGAGAGACTTTCAGAAACAAAAGATGGGGAAGACATGTAGTACAGAATTTATTCCCATAGGTAAGATCGAATAAGTAACGGATGAAAGTTGTTTCTTGCCTGAAGGATCTAATTTCAAACCCTAAATCTTGAGAGAGGAACAAATAACCATCAAAAGTTAGCTTTTGAACTCCTAGATTACAGCTAGTCAATCTTAGTTGGTGAATACAAATTAGAAATGTAAAGTGTTTTCATTCTGCCTCAGACGGTGAAGAAGGAGTTTATGGCAAATCCAGTAGGCATAGCTGATGGCTGGTCCTGTGGTGTGAGGAGCACAGCCACTGTGGTGGACCTCAAAGTTGTCAGGTGGGAAGGTCCCTTTGGAGTGTGCCTGCTTTCCTCCTTGTCTGTAGGTCCAGGTTTTCTTAAAAAAAATCCCCAAACAAAACAAAACAAACAAACAAACAAAAAAACACATTCCAGGACATAGGATAAAGGTGGATGATGAGAATATGGGCAGAAAAGTCCTGATGGCCCATGGTATATCCCACTTTCCTCCTTCCCAGATAACTGGAAAACCAGAACTACTGTGTGCGTTACAGAGAGTTCCTCGTCCGCAGTGTAGACGTTAATGCTAAGTGACCTACATATCTTGGTGTGCTCCTCCTAGTGAAATACAATAACTTATTAATGACACGTTTTGAAAAGGAAGAAGGAAAGAATGAATAACAAGTAATCTGTTTAGTACTGAGCTTCATCATTCTCCTTAAAAGCCATCTTCTATAGTAGGTAGTTTTTTATAAGGTGCCTGTTGTCATGATAATAAGTTGCCCTCATGGAAATATTTCTTTTAGTGATAGAAGACATATCTGACACTTCCTTTGGGTTTGGAGTATGTTGAGTACCTTATATTCTACCATCTTACTGGAAAAAATACTTTCCATCTATCTTATTTCTCATCCAGTGCTTACTTTCCATTTTACCCTAACTTCCATCTTATTCTCAGCATTAACAGTGGGAATTTTCTGCTGTAATCTATGCAGACAGAAAGGGATTGCATTTAGTACTTTCTAGATGGAGTGTTCTTTCACCGTTGGTTTACATTTGGAGCTAAACCACTGGTAGCAGTGATAGAAACTATGGAGAAAAGTCTTAATATTCTTAGTTTTATTGTATTGTGACAAAACTGCTTTCTGGTCAGATGAAAAATTATCCAAAGTCTTATATTTTCTCAGGTGATCTTTGTCACTGAGGAGAATAAAAGATTATTTAAATGAAGTGAAATGAACAGCCTTCCTCAGCATGACAGTGCATTAATTGAAGTGTTGGCTAATACTCTTGTTGAAAGTTTTGTTGCTGTTATTTTTCCCCTCAATTGGGAAGTAAAATAGATTGCAAATGTGAAGCTTATCTGCTCTCTATCAATCATTTATAATATTTTTTTTTTTTTTGTATTGTAGTCAGGGCAATTCACAGAAGATATGATTCCTACAGTAGGCTTCAATATGAGAAAAATAACAAAAGGAAATGTTACCATAAAGGTAAGTGTGCATGTTTGAATTAATAAGTGGTGAACAACTATAAGAAATAAAATGGAATGTGGAATTCATTAAGTTCGGGGAAGATAGTTTCACTCAATAACTGATTATTCCTTTTTATTTGTAAAGGTTTACAGGGAATATTCTTTTCAATAGTCTTTATTCAGAGATCCATTTTGTATAGTAATTCTAGTCAATAAGATCAAGGAATCAAAATAAATGTATTTGCTTTAACTGGAATACATTAATAATTATCCATTATTAAAGAAAAATGTCCAGATTAATAATTTGCAATATCTTTTGTGCATTCCCTTCTTTTATTTTCTCCTACATCCTTTCATTCAAGTCTTTGGGTACATTCAACAGTTTGTATTTTATCTTCTTGCTGTATGAAAGTTGGGATACATTTTTTTCACAGGGAAAGATAAACTACTGCTGGACTGTACACAGTGCTGACAAATGCATAAATTGTACTGAAAAGTGACCCCTTCACAGTTTACTGAAGCAATGGGGAGGGAAATGTAGGTGAATTCATTAAGTTTGTACATCAGGTGTTTTAATTCCAAAACTATAACATTTTTAAGCACGTAGACTTGTATTTAGTGTTCTGTTTGTCTGTTTTAATGATAAACATGCCACACAGCCCCACTATACTCTTTCAGAGTCAGAGAGGTCATAAATTCTGGAGTAGTCGTGGGGCTAAGTTGCCTCTCTCTCTTTCACTCTCTTTCACACAACTGCTAATGAAATATGAAGTGACTTCTTTCCTCACTCAGGCATCTCAGTGAAAGGTGAGGTTTAGCTCACATAACACCTAGCTCTCCCAAAACAGAACGTGTAATGCAAATTAATTGTTGGGGCACTGTCTGTTAGGACTATAGGAAAATATAGATGCTGACAGTTTGGTTGTGATTCATGTCATAGGAGTTCAAAATAAGCATTACTGCTTCTTTAGGACTGTTGCTGTCCTTTGCTTGATTATGAAGGGCCAATTAAATTAGATCAGATTCATAATTTTATCTAAAATTAAGTGAAATGAATACAGATTTTTTTCTTTTTTACCTAAGTCTTTCTTTTCCTTCCCTTTCCCTCCTTTCTCAGTTCTCACAATATTATTTTTCCTTCTGGACTGGTGGAATCCTGAAGGACTTTTTGCAATAACCTCAAATATGAATGTAAATCTTTTCTATCCATCTATTCAGTCCCTCCAAACAGTGAGCATGTCAAGAGGTGAAAAAAGGAATAAATAGCATCTCTTGCTTGGGAGATGTTAAAGCTGAACTAAAATCAGTCAAATCTTAATATGTAGATATTGTGATTACCTGACTGTCTTCCTAGGATACAGAAAAATTCAATAAGGATTTTTTTTTGTAGCCAGAGAAAAACAACTTTTGTGTGTTAGCAGTTTAATGTTTTAAAATAATATAATTATACCTCTGTTGTGCGTCCATTAAAATATATAATGACAAGAAAAGTACATACTGTCAGAGCTTTAAGAGAGAAGCTTAGGAAATTTTGAGGGGACACCCCACTCTATACAGGCAATGGAAACAGAAAGGTTTGTGTGTGTGTGCGTGTGTGTGTGTGTGTGTGTGTTTTTTATCATTTGTATATTCAGGGGTGGACCAGGAGCTGCTTAAACCATTAACACCTACAAATGTGAGTGCTCAATCACTCTTTTGCTTTCTGTTCTACAGTTTATTCTCAAAGATCATTTTTTTTTCATCACCTCTTTTTTTTTTTTTTTTCCAATGGAATTCACTGCTGGCAGTGTCATGTGTTGCTGCCAAGTATGAAGCAAATATGTATAGGAACTAATAGCACCATGCATGAAAGATAATGAAATCTATTTAATCTTTGGAATATACCTCCTGGAATAGCTAGTCAAGACTAGCATTATTTTATACAACGGGCAGCTCTCTGGAAACATCGAGGAACTTGGATGTCAGTGTAAGTAGGCTTGCATCAGTTGCAGTTTATCTGGAAAAATACAAGGTAACTGGAATTAAAAACCTGTCAAAACTGATTCTTGCAGCCTAGCCCATATGCTGCTGGATAGCACTAAGCCGCTTTCTGACCTTTTCCACTGCTCTTAGGGCAGTATGAAAGGTCAGAAAAATGATGAAGTGTACACCATTTCAGGCTTAAAGTCATCCAGTGGAAGGTAAACCAAATTAGTGCTCAGCTTTTGGAGGGGTCTCAAGAATCAGAAGAGTAAATGGTAACTGAACTGGTCTTTGCGGAGATAGAGGAAATACTGCATAAGATGCACATTCTGCTCAGTAACATTTATGCAGCTTTTTATTGTAACTGGATGCTGTTGTTTCATGCTGCTTTCTGTCCTGATTCTGGTGAATGCTGTCTTTAAAAGTGGTGAAAACCCACATGCAGTTTCATCAGTGATGAAATTTAACTTCTGGTCACTGTCTTGCTCCTTCTGTCACTTGTGTCTACGGTGCATAGAGCATCATCCTAGCTCTCCCTCATCTCTGTTGATTCATTTCTCTGGCCAGATTTGCTTGTGGTAGTACTTACACTATGTGAAAGGTAAGTTTGGGAAGGTGAAATTTCATATAAAGCAATATGTCTGTTATTTGCGATAGGCAATATTTATGCCATACTGAGGTATACTGAGTGGCACACAGCTGTGCATTGTCTTTCTTATGTATTAGTTTCATTCTTCATTGGCCTGTCTTCAACAAATGAACAAACAAAAGAAAATAAAGAAGCAAGCTAGCATCTTCCCAGCTGGGTTACCAAGGCAGTGTGCTTCCCAAGCAGCTGTATGACTGGTAGTACCACCACCATCGGGGAAGGCAGAGTATGGTACAGGTAAAACTACTAATTGCAGGACAACCTGGAGAGACTTAAGAAGCTGCAGTTTTTAAAATGGGATAGTCAGGTAGGTGAGGAAAATAAGTTTGTACTGGAGGTTTTTACCCAGGTGGTATGGTAAGGAGAGGATTTGCTGAGGGGAGGAAGTATGTGAGTTTCTGTGGGGATGTATGGAACTGTGTCTTATTTAACACTTTGATCTGAAAAGTCAGGTTACATGAAAAATGGGAACAATACAGTGGGAATAAAGTGATAATTAAGATGCAGTAATATGTTAACTAGATTCTAAGAGGTAATGGGATTTGAAAACTAAACTGCCCAAGCAAATGATTTATGCCAACCAGTTATTTGCCAGAACAGTATGCAATTTTGATAAGTTTAGGAGGATACAGTTCTTGTATGCATGCTTAAATTCCTGCCATGATGAAGCCCTTTTAAGTCACTGTAACCTGTATCTAGATCAGCTGTTAAAATTTTATAGCTAGCAGCTAAGCAAAGATTTCTAAATTATTTTACTGTAAGAAGGATCTCATCATTTCTTGGTAAATTGAAGACTGGAGAATGCTGAGGGAGATGCCTCTTGCTGGAAATTTTCATTGAACTAGGATTTAGAGTAAAATTTTCTGCAATATTTTTATCTCAACAAAGCAGGTTACCTTTATCAAACATGCAAGTCTTATGATACCCAAATATCAGCTATTATTAAAATTCCTGTCTAAAACATTATTTTATTAAAGTTGCGAAGTCCTTCAGATATGTCACAAATGATCCTCTTGATGAGCAGATATGTCTTACATCTGACCTTTTTGAGAAGTCTCAGGGGACACTGCGAAACAGAAGCAATTAAACTTGCTGTAAGAGAGAGGCTGAGAAACCAGCTGGGTCAAAAAGCCACCAAGGGAAAACATGACATTCCTGAAGACCAAGACTGATCACCTTAGGGAGACAAAGTCACAACACCAACAAATAGGTCATGTAAATATTTTATCTCTTTTGGCATGAGGAAAAAAAGAGAAAAGGCCACCAAGAAAAAGTATTAGGCTAGTGCATCATCCACCATCTGGTTTGTTGACTTCAATTTTAATGGAATCTTTAGATTCCAGTCAATTCCAGAAGAATGCAAAGACTAAGGAACATGTAATCTTTACTCTCCTCCTATTTTTGTAATTGTTTTCATTTATTGTCATATTTAGTGTCTAATAGTATAATAGTGTGGTCACTCACATGCCTGTGTATGAGAGTGTTTCTGTGAATTACACTGAGAGATAAACACTGATCTAAGCTGGCCTGTATAATTTGTAAGAAGATGCCTATTTCATATTATCTTTATTCAAAGTTGAGCATGATCAGAAAAGTGAACCTGTCAGCTTTAGCAATGAATTAGCAGATTTTGCCTGGTCAATATATTTTATAAATCCTGACACCTAATATTTCCAAAGAAAAAGGAAGTAAAATACCATTTGAAATCTAAGCAGAAAGCTTTATAGATTTTGAGGCTGTGGCTGAGGTATTATGTAGTAAGATGACTTCCAGCGTCAGAATGTCTAATATATTCCAACTTATGGATCTGTTAAAACTATTTTGATGGAAGTCTTAACCAAACTGTTGTCTGTTGTTTTTTTTCTTCCTCTCACAAATTATTGTTTTATTCTATGATAGAATTATTTTGAAGTTTTAACTCCTGTACCTTTTGTTTTTCACATGGTGATTTGATTTTGATTTAGTTGCTCTATTTTTGGATTAGCTCTGTATTAATTATAGTTTTGCTTCTGTGAGGTTCTCTAGTTTTAATTACTACGAAATTATCCCTGAAATGTTTTTTAGCACATTTTTAAACATTTTCTAGAGCCTCAGAAGACAAGTATAGATAACTTATTTTAAATGATTGTGAGGCTGCAGCTCATCAGCCCTTGATTCTTAGAATGATGGCCTTGGAATAGTTTCAAGTGTAAAAAAGAAATAGACCAACATAAGACATTAATGCACACAGATGATGGGTCAGCTTCCTTTTCCTTGCTCCTTTTTAAGGTTATGCTCTGACACTTGCAGGGAGTTTCCACACTCCTCTCAGATACTGCAGCCTGGAGGGAGCAGTGTTCTTGCGGGCTCAGGCTGTAGAGGTTGAACTGTGGATGCAGCTGTAACCATTGGGGGCCAGCGCACCGTCAGGCCAGGCTGTGCTGAGCACAGGAGGGAGCTGGAGGAGCCAAGCCCAGCAGCCCATCGTGGTACTTAATATTTGCCCTGCTGGGACAGAAGGGAGGAGGAAGATCCTCTCCCTGGATGTTCTTTTCCAGTTTCCTGAATTGCTAAACTTCTCCCTCTTTGTGTACTGCTCTCAAACATCTTGGCAGAATCAGAACCATCCTGTTTTTAATAACTTATCCTGCTAATGATTCATCAGCAAAAATTATAAAAATCTCACCTGTCATATCACCATCTTGCATGTCCTGCAGTACTTTCAGCCCCTGTGTATGCTATCCATATTAACTCCAAGTCTTTCATCAGATGCTGGTCATTCCAGATGGTTTACGTCTAAAAAGCCCATACTATGACTGATTGACTGATTTAAAGTCAAAACATAGTTATTTCTATAAAAAAAGAATTTCTGTGGAGTATCCTAGTGATTTATAATTGGGAGTGAAGAAAGGTTGAACTGCTGGCCTGAAGGGATTGTGATCAGCATCACAAAGTCCAGGTGGAGGTCAGTCACTCTTAATGTATTGATGAAGGGTTAACATCTTCATTAATGACCTGAAAATGGGATGGAGGGCACCCTCCAGGAGTTTTCAGATAAAGTTGGCAAAAGTGGTTGATAGACCATGTGGTTGTGCTGCCATTCAGAAAGACATTGACAATCTGGAGAAATGAGCCAACAGGAACCTCGTAAAGGTTGAGAAAGGGAAATGCGAAGTCCAGCAGCTGGGAAGGAACCACCCCTTTCATGAATACAGACTGAGGGCTGACTGGCTGGAAAGCAGCTTTTCATAAAAGGGACACAGGGGATCCTGGTGAACAAGTTGTTGATTGTGAGCAACCAATACGGTCTTCAGCTAAAGGAGACCAAGAGCATCCTGGCCTTCATTAGAAGATCATTGTCAGCAATTTGAGGGTAGCAATCCCCTCTCCTGACTATTTCTGGAATACCGTCCTTGTTGCTGGGCTCCCCAGTAAGAGAAAGATGGGGACTGACTGGAGCAAGTCTGGCAAAGGGGCACAAAGATGCTGAAGGGACTGAGTATTTTTCATATTAGAGGAGACTTTTTTAAGTTTCCCATTTATTAGACAAGGCGCATTACTTGGTGAAGATTCCACTCTATAATAAATGACTGTTCAAGATTTGTCTCTCCTGTCTCAGTTGGAAAAGAGGAATCTAGCTTGAGCTGGTTGTCTGAATTACCCTTTTTGAAGCAGAGTGGGGGCTTTGCAGTGATGATTCACCTGCTGTGCAAGGTCAATGTAATCATTTCTTGCTGTAGTGCCCACAGAGCTTTTCAGTAACCATAGAGAGATCTTAGTTACTTGGATTAGATGCCTGCTGTGAAAGATGAATCTTATACTTTAAAGTCACTGCCTGACTTCATCTGTTTGAAGTGGTTTTGAATATTATGAGCATGTTTACTGTCTGTGTACTGGATCTTTTAGTCGTGTGTCAGAACACGTGTTTATGTACAAAGTGATGTCAGGCATTGCTGGGGCTACCTTTAAATTGTTAGAACAAATACTGTTCTGACCAAATGTTTTCCTGGATTTCCTCACTTGTTTGTTCAGGATTTAAGGTTTTATGGTTGGTATTTTCTTTTATACTTCCAATCAGTAAGATACAATTCTGAGTTCAAGTATATATAGTGTCAGATTCAGCTTCCAGATTGAGATGCCCGAATATAAACAGTTCTATGTTGGCTTGAGATTCAAGCTCCCTTTAAAAGTGGGGATCTAGTCAGTACTGTCAACAGAGCCTTGGGCATAATTCTGTCATCCTAAAGAAGACATCTCCGTCTGGTCAACTGAATCGAATGGCTGTCTAGACTTCACTGGCTACAGTGGGATGTTAGATACTGAACCCAGACATTGACGTCTAGATACAAATGCCTCCTTGTAGATATCTCCATCACCAAGATAAATCTTACCCGTAATGTCCGGAAAAAAAAAAAAAAGACATTATAAACTGACGTCTGGAAAATACTACTTTTCCCTTCTACACTTCGCTCATTAAGTGTCAAGCCCTCATACAATATATGCTGACTAAAAGAAACACAACTTTGGGTGTTAATAAGCCTTCTGTAACTGAAAACCTTTCAACATATTCCCCCCCATTGCAATTTTGATCAACTGTCGTGATACGCCTTTGTGCACAAGAAGATTTGCTTCTTAAAAATAGCTGATAGCTGGAGTCTTAGGAAGGAACCTTGCAGCCGCATGAGGAATGGGAACTGAAAGGAGGCATATTCAGAGGCTCCTGCCTTAGAAGAGTTTGACTGAACAAATAGTGCGTTGCTAAATGGTTATTCCAAATTATAGCAATTAATCTAGTTTATAAATTAAAAGATCGCATTGCTTTATAAGAATGTAGACCTGCAAGCATGGTAAGGATTTTACTAAACAGAAATAAGCAGTTGAATGAAATATGAATAAGATGGTGCCTTTGAGATTTAGCCTAAAAAAACATCTCTTTGAGACTTGAATCTCCAAGCCAGTGACACTGGGTAGCAAAGAAATTGGAACCTTCTTGACTGTATGACCTGGTTATTCTGTGGGCGTTTTCTGGTTCTTTAAATCAGCTGGTCAGCTTGGGGTAATATTATCTATAAAGTATTATGAAAATGTTGTTCTCAAGTCTATTCAATACGATAAAAAGAACAAGAAATGTTAGTTCTATAATCAGTTTGATAGCGAAGGGAGGAAATGTTTTTCATGTCGTGATCCCCATTTCAGATAACTAAAACTGGTGTTAACTGGGTTCCAAGTGCTAATAAGAATACCTACTCTATTTTGTGTCTTCCATACCACCCTTTACAGAATAGCCATAAGCATTATTAGGGAAACTGACTGGAAATGACTTATTTTTCGGTTGTTTCAAGCTGACTCTTGAGACTAATGAGAATACTACTCCGCAATATACTCTAATATAGTATAGATATACTATAGATATATAGTGTAGGTACAGTATATCATCAAACAAGCACAAACCCAATATTTCTTTATCTCGTTTATTTGGTGGTTAGTCCAAGCCAAAGCTTGCAGATTTTTCAGGCTACCAGGAATAATAATTCTCCAGAAATCTAATCTTAGTAGTAGACATCCTTGACCTCTTTATCCTTCTTTCTTTTTCTTCTGATCTAGCAAGAAAGTAAGTTGGTTCCTTTTTACCTAGACACAGATGTGCAGCAGATGGTTACTGATAATTTCAAGGTCTTGATGAGTTATTGGAATAATTAGTGTTGGTGTGAGGTTTGTCATCTAGCTATAGTATTGTACTGTGTACTCATCTCTTTCGATCTTTAAAAATAAATGGTTTATTTTATTAAGACTTTTGAAACAGTCCCTCACATGTCAGATAATAATAATAACTGATATCCAGTTTGTGTTCAGAAGTTCGCTCTGTTCACTTTAATGTGCATAACTCTTAATAGTATAAAGGGGATCAAATGCAATTTACGTTTATGTGGTGTATTAATTTTATGCCAGAAGGAGCAGTAAGATAGCAATCAGTGAATGATCTTAATGGTAAATTAGGAAATATTTCATTTTAAAATATGAACCTAAGGTGCTGAAAATGATAGAGCAATTGATACATAAATATGTTATATGGACTGTGGAATAAAAAAAAAAAATAGTCCACAGTAGTTGAAAAAGACCTAATCCAAAGGATCTGTTAAGTCTATCTTTGTTGTACAGGTCTTCATCACTACAGCAGCATTAATGCATTTGAGTTTAGATATGAAAACAACTTCTAAGGAAATTGGGAAGACATTAACTTTTACTTCTATGTATGTTGCTTTCAATTCCAATTTGTGCTATAATGTATATGTCTTCTAATTTTGGTATATAAAGCATATTGCTTTGACAGCAAAATCTGCTTGAAATAAGAAGTAGTTTTTACCCCTTGTCCTTGACATGATAACAAATATGTTCCTTTTGTTTTGAATGTTCGTCATTATTTTAATAGGTATGTAACTGATAACGTAATAGCTCTTTGGATATGCTTTCGAGAGCTCTACCTTTGCCTGCAGAATTTAGATCCTTATCTTGGTATTTCAATCATGGAGACAGTTTTGGTTCATGCTGACTTCACAGACTGTAAAGTTTATTCTCATCTACTCAAAATACTGAATTTTTGAGGGCAAAAGAAGAGTAAGTAACTGCTGTAGAGAGAAAAAAAGGTATTAGCACTGCAATATAAAGAGATTCAGTGGGATTTCCAAACATTAAGAGCATGCATAAGGATTTTCATGAATTGGAGCTTTATAAAATTAAAAGCAGAATTTGAGTTCCCTTTCCATAAGATTCACTGATTAATCACTTCAGGCCGGCCCTACACTACTGTTTCCTCCCTGGTTCTGATCAGCTAATTTATAAGCACATTAGATGAACAAATGGGAGAGCAGTTAAGGCACTGGAGCCCCTGGGCTATATTGTCCTTTCCTCGGACTCAGTTTGTTCTTTAAACCACTTTCTACCTACTTAGCATTTTTTTTTATCACACTGAAGGCCTAGTGCATTCTTATCTCAGGTGCCCCTAGGTTCATTAAAAAGACATCTTAATAACTGTTTTCCTTCAGTGATGCTATTTGTGGGTATTAGATTGAATATTCATAGACTTCACTTTGGTGTCTGTGTTAGTCCGGTCTCCCTAGTCTTTTCTTTGCAGTCAGCAGAAAAAGTTAGGCCTCTCTTAATGGACATTTGGAGCTGTTAAAGTCAAAGGGCTCACTTGCCTGATGAATGAGTCTCTCCATTGACTGAAGGAGCTGAGGAGAGCAATCTTCAAAGACAATCACTTTATAAAATGCCTACATTTAGGTAGTGTAAATAAACCTGACATGCTGTATGTAAGACTTCTGTTGTAGTGTAGGTATCTGTCAGTACTATGTAGTTCGAAGTAGCTTAAAATGTTTCAGGGACGACAGTTGTTTTTGTTCTTTCCTCTTGCAGGTGTGGGACATTGGTGGGCAGCCAAGGTTTCGAAGCATGTGGGAGCGTTACTGCAGAGGAGTCAATGCAGTTGTGTAAGTTCTCTTGTGTATCTACATACCGAATGAATTTTAAAATATGTATTATTAACATTGATGTACTTTTATCCCTGTCCACCTTCATCATTTGCCCTTTTCTTAGTCATGCAGCTTGTCTCTTACGGTGAGTTGTTTAGCTTAGCTTGGTGATAACATAAAAAAAGGAGGAAACATAAAATGTAGCAGCATTCTTTCCAGAAACCGAGGAGTCTGTGGAAACAAAAAACTGAATTGAAGAAAAAAATATATGGATGGTAGCAGTGGGATAATCAGTGACTTAACTACTAGTTATTCAGTTATAAAGACATTTATCAGTAGTTAGAGGAAGTGAGGAGAAAATTTTTGCACACTTTGTTGAATGTGAGATTGACACATAGAGACTTGTTTTGACTTTATTGGAGTTTGGATGAAGGGTGAAGGAGACCTGTTACATTATCCAGTTGGTAGAAAATTATTACCTGTGCTTAAAATAATCTTGTTGATTCCCATCACCAGATACAGGTATATTTAATGGCATCCAAGCTTCCATCCATTTGCTCTTAACCTTGATGCTGTTAGACTGTGGTACTGAAAATATCCTGGCAATAGGCAAGGTTGTTCCTAGGAAGGTCTTTACTAATATGCTTAGATCTGACAAATGGCTAATCACTCAATATAAAGACTCAACACAGTACAAATAGAACAGAACCTCTTACACATCCAGCAAACCCAGATGTATACCTGTTCCAATCAACTGCATGCTTTAAGACAATGTTTCCCACCACTCACATTTGATTGTGCATTCTTATGAATTGATAAATCCATCCACATTACAGATCTCAGAAGTACTTCAATGCTGCTGTTGTAAATGAGAACACATTAGTCACATTTCAGATACTTTAATGCAGCTTTCTGTAAGTAATGGACAAAACCATAAATCATCATTTTCTCATTGTAGTTACATGGTAGATGCAGCAGACGTCGAAAAAGTAGAAGCTTCAAAGAATGAGCTACACAATTTGATAGACAAGCCACAATTGCATGGAATTCCAGTAAGTATTTTGATTTTTTTTTTTTTTAAATTGTTCCTACAGGAATATAAATTCTGCACCCTAAATCCTGATGAATTGGTTCTCCAGGCCTCTTAAAAAAACTTAGCTTAAAGTTTGAGATTCTGAGCTCTCTTTTTACAAAAATTGTTGTGATTTTTTTTCTAAAAAACACTCAGCATCTTATCAATGTTGCAGTATGTTTGTATGTTTTCCAATTTAAAGGTCAGAATATTTGGAACAAATTCATTTTCACATGTAACGTTGTCAGATAGTAATTGCTCCCAGTCAGTCCCCTTGTTGTCTCAGTTTGAACCTGTGACCTAGATACATTTGTGGCAGTATTTTAAGGGATGTGGGATTTGTCATTCTGCAGGTTGACAGATAGTCGTATCAAGTAGTCTCCTCTACTTCCAGAGGACATGAAAGAATTTGAATTCTTCTGCGTCACAACTTTTTCTTCACTTTTTAGTTTTTCAAACTAAAAATATGTGGGGGAAAAAAAAAATCTGTTCTCAGGTAGGATCTTCATTTTGTCAAAGAATAGTGTGCTTTCTAAAATTCTGTTGAGGAACTGGGGAAGTAGAAATCTTGTTTTCAAGATTTCTTATTTTCAAAATTAATCAAATATTGTTTGATTAATTATAATCTGCTGGCTTAGTATAATCAGTTTGGTTAGCATCATTGATCTTTGATGCTGATGTCACCAAACAAGGGTTCACATGTTTGATCATAAGAAAAGCTGAAATGGTACATGGTCAGTCAGGAAAGATACTCAAAAATTTATAGTTATTGACCCTGATTTTTGTAAGCAAATATTTGCAACTTTGGCCAATTGGAATGCTTGAAGTCAACTAAGGAAGAGTAGACAGATAGCTAATATCAAGTCAATATGAGAATAAAGTTAAACTAATAATACCCTTTCTTGAAGGAGATTTTTTTCCAGTGATTCCCCATTTTTTTTTTTTTTTTTTAATAAAGTTTTCTGTTACTGTATTTTCCTGTTGTAAGTATATGTTATTGAACAAATCCTGCAGCAGCCTACATTCTGGACGTGGCTGGAGGAAGACACTGTCTTTCTGATCTCTGTGTTTCTACTCTCACATCCTGTTTTACTCTTTCTGTCCCTTCCTGGCATGATAGTTCTCTAATTTCTTCAGAAGTACTTAACTAAGCTCCTTTCCCTTTATACTTTATAATATTACATTCCAATTCCCCAGCTTGACAGTTATGGTTATTTCCAGGGTTCAGTAATGTATTTTTTTATTTATTGTTATTTCACTGGTAATAGCCAGTATTGAACTTCCTTTAATTTACAGACTATGTCATTATAGATTTTAAGGTACCTTTATTAAGCTGAGAGGATAAGCAATGAGTTTTAATATGTTCCAGATCTATGGGAAATACGAAACAGTCTTGACTTTGACACATGTGGAAAATAATAATGCAATTGTAATTAGAAAAACCTTCCATTGCTTGCTTAGATTGTATTCAACTCATTCGTCTGACCTTTATTACTACTTGAGGCCTTGAGTACATTTAGGAAATTTTAGTCCCAGCATCTGTTCATCAAACTTATTTCTCAGACTTAATATGTAATGGCAGCCTTTCTGCTGTGGGTACAGTGAAGGAGAGCAGTGGAATCAGTCAGTGGCTGCTGTTGGTCATTTATGGTTTGGGCTCCTTCCAGTGACCTGTGTCTACATTGAGAAGTGGGTGGGCAAAATAAGAGGGGGACTGTGAAAAGAAGCAGATGTAAAATGAAGCACTCTCTATACTTCTGGAGTGCCTGCTTTGGGTGAGCTTTAACTTAGTCGTGCAGATTAAGTGTCCAGTGGTGATCTGTGTGCTCTGGTGTGTGTTCCCCTTAAGGTTTAGTTTCATGCAAAAGTAATCCAGTTTATCAATCAGACTCCATTCCATAATGTGGTCCAAAACAGAGTAAGTGGGGACAGTTGTGAGATTGATTTCCAAAGTGCACTTGTGATCCAAGCTAAAATATTAATACACAGTTGGGTGACTGGATGATCCGGTTTTCAGAGGATGGATAACCCAGCATCTGACCCAGACTGGGTGGGAGGATTTCTAGTCTGTGCGCACAATCACTGGTCATTTCTAAATGTCAGCTATTGTATTTTATATATTGTATTGTATAACATGTCAGCTATTGTATTTTAAATACTTGGCTTTACAATCCAAAAGAATGTCAGCAAATGGTTAAAGACAAAAATAAACTTTTATTGCTCCTGGATTTTCAATGAATAGGAATTCTTTATTTTAGGTGTTAGTCCTTGGAAATAAGAGAGACCTACCAGGTGCACTGGATGAAAAACAGCTAATTGAGAAATTGTAAGTAGCTAACTTGTGAAAAAAGCTGAGGCACTCTGAAATTCAATGCATAACCGAAATCATTGGTAGTCTATGTCAATAGCCAGCAATAACAGATTCCGTTTTACATTCTCAGATATTCTGCTCTGAGCTCTGCTAGCTGTTGAAATAGCACCTTAGGCTGAAAACTGACTGCAGTAAAATTGAACCTCTCATGATTATTGTTTCATCTGTAAAAGTTGTTTCAGATATCCTGTTTTCCCATCACTGAAGATGCAACTGCTATTGAGAGTAATAGCCTCACTTAGACTTCTCAGAGTACGCTGTAGTGGCAGTTTAATGCTCAAGTGGCATTAGAACAGAATCATTTGGAACTACTGTCTGTGAATTTAAGCAATTCAAGTATTTTTGGCATGTATCCAAAGCAAATTCTTACAGATTACTGAAACTAACTTAAATTGAGGCATTTTCGAAGGGAAATATACATTTATGTAAAAATGGCTACTATAGCAGTAGTTTTGCAGAATACGTTTCTGTGCCCCAAATGACATAACTTTAATCAGTAAGGAATGAAGTGAGGAAGTTTTGATAGTAAAAGATAGTTCCATGGCTAAGCAACTAAACTGATACTTAAGAGGCCATTTTGTTCCTCCTTTTATTAAAGTATCTTCTGCATGATCTTAAGACTCTTCCCTTTTCAGTATGTCTATTCTCCATCTTCACCAGGAATAAAATCTGCTTTCTGCACATTTAGATGACTTATAGGAAGATAAGTAAATGAAAAACATAGTGAAGTTTAGAAGCTTTGAAGAGATGAGGGAATTCACAGAAAGAAGCAAAAGTTAATTAAGATGTGGTTTCCTCCTGTAGGTAGAAGCATCCTTTCAGTAGGAACCTGATCTGATACGTTTAAGCTATGTATATGGTATAATATGGTATAATGAACTTCCTGAATATCAATGATGTGCTCATCTGAATATTGTTGCTTGTTTGTTAGTTAATACACATAAAACTTTGAATTCTAATACAAAACTGTAAAAGATGGATGCTAAGATAAGGCGGCAATACCAAGTTACCACTATAAAATGTTATTTTCAACTCATGGATTCCTCCTTTTTTTTTCTTACATAGTGTCACTGTAATATAGAAATTTGATTTTTTTTTTTTGAAATTACTTTATAGTCTTTACATCTTTATAATTTAAAAAAATGTTTTTGTTATATGTACTAATGTATTCCTTTTTTAAATTTAATATCAGACAATAGAACTGAACCCACTGAACAAAAAATAGAAAAGATGTAGTTTAATGGAAATTTCTATGGTCAGGTTTTGTAAAGCTCTAACACTGCTTAATTTCTTTTTTTGTAGAAACCTTTCAGCTATTCAAGACAGAGAAATCTGTTGCTATTCTATTTCCTGTAAAGAGAAGGATAACATAGGTAAGCTGCTGCTTCTTTTTACACCATCATTAGTGTATGATTCACTCCTCTCATCAAATTAAAAAAATAATAAAAATTCAATATCTAACTCCTGTATGTAAGAGAAAATCTCAGTTTTATGTGAAAGATTTTATGCAAGAATTTCATTCAATCATTTGTTTTATATGCAATTATGTAATTTAGAAGGACTAGAATACGTACAGACAGGTCATTCATAGGGTGATTTAATTCTGCAAGAAGTTATGGAATTAATTTGATAGTTGTCTTTGGAAAAGTATTGTTTAATAAGCAAAGTAACTGAATCTATCACAAAAATGATGTTTCTTTTCAAGAACTGTTAACTAGAGAGGACAATCTTCCAATTTTAGGTTTTATTTAATATATCTCCATACATTATTTTTACTTTATAAGTAGGCCTTACATTCATATGACTGTATGGTGGCATTTTTCAAACAGAGGGACTAGTTACTAGTGATGTCACTACTAGGCTTTTAAGGAGAAGGGTGGGAGCTCTGAATTTTCTTCTGAATTTTTGATTGATGTCAATGCAGTTGTATGAGACAATCATTTTTCAGTGCAAACTGCAAGTGAACTGGACTCATTAGGAGATACATGTGTAAGGCTGCCAGGTTTCTGTGTCCTAAGGGACTGTCTGAGGAAGGTTAGTGTATGGTTATTAACGCTGCTTTAGGTGCTGCTGACTGAAATCTCCGTGTCTAAGATGGTCTGGTAGGAAGTTTCTAGAGTACTCTCTTGAACTTAGGACAGATATGTGGCAGAAATTTAGATTTGAGGGCTGAAGTTCTTGCTGCACCGAGACATCTTTCCTAAATCCCTGGCAGATGTTACTACCTTGAGACAAAAATATCTAATCTGCTCATGAATCAGTTTGTAAACTGCTCCAGTTTTTAGTCCAATGCATTAGGTTGTATCAGAGAGGTAACAATTTTGACTGTTAACTTTTAATCCAGTATTGCACATTTTTCACAGTCTGTAGGCTCCTGCATTCTACCTAAATGATGTCTTTATGTGTTGTCAGGTACTTGCCCTTCTCTTCGTTTATGATCATGTATTCTCACCTTTGTTCTCACACTTTATTTCATTACAGTTCAAATTTTAAAGTTCTTTTTTATGGTCATCCCAATTTTTTTTTTTTAATCTGTTCTTGGTCTCATTTAGAGAACTTAATGTCAGTTGTCATATTTTAGGAATACAAAATGCACGTAATTTAAAACCAAACAAAGGAAAACAGCAACAACAAATTAGAGTCTTAAGCTATTAATTTTTAATTAAGTGTGAATGAAAATCTGTGGTTTCTGTTTTTATTTCTGTTGACCTGCTGGTGTTCTGTTGTCCCCCTAAAATTTGCAAATCAGCTGTTTAGTTTTTCATTTTATTTTATTTATCTTGGCAGACATAACATTACAATGGCTTATTCAGCACTCCAAATCAAGACACTGTTGAAGAAATATTTGCTGAAGAAAACTTTCCTTTCCCTATCACTTTGACTCCTTTGAGCTATACACTACTGAAAAGATAAGGAATGCAACTGCATACTACCAGGACTCACTTTGGTCATATTTGTTAACAGAAATAAAACTTAAGTGAATTATTGTCTGTCTGTTTTTTTTTTTTTTTTAATCAAGATATTTGTTTGCCTAATTGAATTTCCTGAAAGCCTTAATTGAAGACTAAAAAGAAATCAATACTTTTCCGGCTGTAATGTTTGAGTTTTTGCATGTGAATTGTGGAATACTTAGTAACTTTTTTCTAATTTGAATAAACTGCACAATGGAAACCAATATGACTTTTTGGTGATATCTTATAATTATTAATGCAAAGCTTTTTACCTGTTAACATCTGTATTTAAGCATCAATAATTAATTAAAACCATATATCAAAGCTTCTTATTTCATACAGTGTGATTGATCAGAACACTGGAATACTCATATTGAGATGAAATTATTTCAGAAGTCATGAATCTGCAGTTACCTATTTTTTTAGTCACAAATATAAATGATAAATATATATATATATATGTATTTGGGAATGGAAGACTGTAACCATTTCTAGATAATCTTTCCTGCTGCTGGTAGTCTGGGACTTGAATCTGTGATTTTTTTTTTGTATTTACCAGAGATGGAGATGCACAAAGAGAGCAGATGAGATCAGATGCATCATGTCTGTATGGACCAGCTGACAATGATTGCTCCAAAAGCTCATGAATTTCCTAAGCACTTTTTGTGCTTGAAGTAACTTTCACAGTGCTCCTGGACTACTCCTTTCATTCCTGAATATTACAGAATTTCCCATTATGCAGCCTCATATAGGTGGGCTCTAAAGTAAGATTAGCCCCTTTGAAAGAGGCTAAAGGTGAAATTTCCTTCTTGAATTTTTTTGCACTAATAACTTCTTAGAGATCATCTGCTTAGGAGTGCTTCGCTTAAAAGTGTTCTGATGGGATCTCGGAGTTTTGAAGGTTCTGTGAAAGATGGAAAGGTAATGTCAACATTAGATAAACAAGCAGAATAGATGCTCAGTGGCCAAGTCTTTGTTTATGTAGCCAGAGCAGAGAGAAATTCATAGATTCTAATCTAAAGATATGGTGGATAAACTGATGGTTACATGATTATAAAAAATTATAACTAATTTGTGCAATACTTAAATATATAATAAAAGTAATATTTTTGACAAGTCTTCTACTTGAGGATGCTTTTAGGCTGGTTGCTATGATAAGCTGCTTAAAACACTGATGAAATCCGTCTTGAGTGTCACGGGAATGCTACTTACAAACCTCACAGGGTATAGCACTTCTTTGTACATGTTTGCAGTACTTTATGCAGAAGCCTTATAGAAGTCAGTAAGACCAGAGGGGCTGATTTTTTCTAGTTGTTAAATGTGTGACTTAACTTTGTTACATGCTGAGCGCTCATTAAATAAGTAAACAACAGATGTCTGCTGATCTGCGATACCGGAAATGATCCTCCAAATTTTGAGACACAGTCCATCCAGTGTCATTCTGCATGCTGAAAACCAACATTAGAGGACTAGAATGATAGGTATGAAACAATTATTGTTTGTGGTCTTTTGAGGTTGTTGAGCCATTGCAAAAGACATTGGAGTCTTGTGTAAACACAAGAGCTGCGTCCCTACACTCCTGACATCCTTCCTGCAGCTCTGGTTTTGACAGTAATGCCTCATCCTTTCCATGGCATGCAAGCTCATGTCTCCGGCATGGACACTCAAGTCCTCTGCATCACTTCTTAGTGTGACTCACTGCTACCCCTTTGCTCTGGGCTCTTTGCTGCCTGCCTGGAGCCACATTTTGGCAAGATAGCCCTGGTGAGAAGACTGGTGCTGGCTTTTATCCTCATTTTTTTCTCAGTGCAATATTTCCTTAAGAGAGGACCAATAAATAAATAACTTTGAGTACGCAAACTAAGGACAGCTTCTGGAGGGAACAGGTTAGGTTCCAGGTTGCCTGAATGAATCTATGAGTAAGAGGTAGGAATAAATGATGTTGTTATTAAAATAGTCCCATTATTAAGCATATGCTAAATTCTTTCCATTTGTCCTAGTTAGTGACCTTGTATCAGAACCCCAGGCAACTCAGCACAGACACTGGTGCCATTTGAAACAGGCTGTTTTTCAACAGTGTCCCTCCGAGCCATTTTTCAAAATGGGCTTAGCTGAAGATGGGTGTTTGCTGTCATGCTCGGTAGCAGTTCTAGAAAGATGAATTGCAGCTGTCAGCTCTGACATGCTTTTTCTGAGACTGCGCATGGGCATAGGAGTGTTACAAAAGTTGAGGCTGCTCGAGGCAGAACTGTCTCAAAGTTTCTTGGTCGTAAACTTTGTCCTGCAAAAGTCATCATGCAGGAGAAAGGTGCAGGGAGCTTGCCCTTGCTGAGTCAGCAATATGTGATGCCGTGCCTTGTAGCAGTCCCATCGTAGGTGTCTTTCAGAGGAAGGGCAGATGTGGCCGAGTGACCAGCCTGGTCACCCGCATCTGCTTCTTAGCATGCCTGAAACGCTCCCGGAGCAGCATGAGGTGCTGGCAAGCCCTGGCTCTGCCGTGAGGCAGTGAGTGCCATGGCACGCTGGGCAGTCCTGGTCCCCAGAGGTGCAGGACAGTCATGCCCTGCCTCGGCGTTGGGGTGAGACCTACCTGCACAACAAGTTAGGGGAAGAGCACAGTTGGGGTCTGGGCAATTGGGGAGTTAGCGCTAACCTTCAGTGCAGGCACAAGCGATGCCCCCAGGAGCCACCCATCTGTTCTACATTCAGCACTTTTTATTGATCCTTTTTCCTGTTAGTGATGTAATTTTCCCCATTTTTTTTTTTTTCTGTTTGCATTGTGTATTTTAGAAAGCATTTAATTACAAACTTAAAATCTTAGTTACATGAAAAAAAGACAAACTGAAGTCAGGCTTTTATCAAATGCACTATAAAATATTCCACGTTTAGAGCAGAGAGCAATGACATACAAAATATGTTCCTGAATACGCCATTTTGTAAAACGGTGGTACTTCAACATCCTGAGCAGCATACTAAGCTGAATGCCTTTGTTCTGTGCTTCTTGATGATCCCATACATACAAAAAAGCCAGACAGTACATACAAAACTGTCATGAGACTCTTGAGCAGACCCACAGAAAAAAAAAAATGTCCATATTAATAAGAAATATTTAAAAGCTTGTGCGCTTGGCTGGCATCTTCAGCAAGGCCCTTCAGCTATTGCTATGATGCTCTAGGGTCTGTGCCACACACACACACAGTGATCCTGCAAGCCTTAAATAACGAACACAGCCTGGCTCAAACCCTAGACTCATAGCTTAAAAATGTGCATGGGAACTGGAGTGTGGACTAAGAGCTGATTTCTGGCCTGTTATTTTTCTTCATTGTGCTTTCAAGGCCAGTCTACACAGGGCAGTCATAGTCTGTCTATCCAGGCCCTTTTCCTATTGATGTGTCCTACTTAAATGCCTTCAAGGCCATTTATACTTTTTCCTTCAAAGACTTTAGGGGTTGGCAGGATTCCTAATATCTCTCCATCATCTTTTTGGAGGTCTGGGACCAAGGGCATTGGTGCCATCTTCCTTTGGATCTGTCAGTAAACCTGGTACAAAGTCAGCATAGTTTCATAGCAGCAGTTTAACAACAGAGGCTACTAAAAGCAAACTATGAGAAGACAGGTCATTACGTCCTCCTTCCTTATGGGAAAGGATAGTTTCATTTGTCACATGTGACATGATGAAATAATGCATTTTGTGACTGGCAAAGGACTAAATGTGACCATTAGACCAAATCAAGCTATCCTTGCCATCCTCAAATCAGATTAGAGGCATAGATGAACCATCACAAATGACTGATACAAAACAGTACCCTAGGTCCTCAGAAAGTCTCAATCATCTAAAAGCCACCAAGGCATGGGACAGAGAAAACCAATGTTTTTCTCCCACTGCAGAACTTACTGAAATGGGAATGAGGAGTCACACTCAGCTTCCTCAGGAAAGATGCAAAGACTTGATGAGATACAGATGACTAAAATAGATGTTCTGCTGTCTGAAGTGTTCAACAGAAGACTTTCCAAATTACTTGTGGTCTACTGGGCATTGGGCATTGCTCTCAGCACCAAGTTCTGCTGAAGGAGTACATTCCTGCCTTTCTAGGGTGGCCTCCTATCAGGATAGCCATCTTTTCTTGGAATTCAGGCATGAGTCACTCGTCTATGCTTGGTTTAACTTCTGTTCAGGAGCCGTTCAGAGCTAGCATCTTTCACATGACCGGGATTGTGGGAGAGACAGGTTCAGAGACAATGACGTTCAAGATCGGTCTGGGAAGATATGAGATTCATTTTTCATTATTTTGTTTGTTTGCTTTTTTCACAGATGGAATAGCTCTTCTTCCTATTCTCTCTGAACGTAACTTATTCCAGTAGAAAGGACATAGTCCACACAGTCTTCCTCTAAAAGGGGCATCCCTTGATGACTTCAACTGTTACGACTTTTGTTTCTGGTGTCGTCTTGGATTGGGAATGGGACACTTCTGTGTGGATTTTTCATGGTCATGGTTGCTTTCGCCAAAATCTAGCATATGAACTTCAAACTGAAGGAAAGCAGGGGCAGTGTGGTGTGAAAGAGTAGATTGATTACTGGGGCTAAGCCAAGCATCAGGCAGTGGCAGGGTCTGTGTACTCTGCAGAATCTACTGTACCCCAGATCCCATTTCTGAGCCTTTTCTCTGTGTGATAGTGCCCTACATACTGGCTCTGTCAACAGCTGCTCTCTTGCCTTTCCAGCTGTGGCTGTTAAGCTGGCCCTGTCTGGCTGGTAGGGGAGAGGGAAGAAAGCTGATGCCATCATAGCCATATCACAGCTAAGAGGATTGGGGTCAACTGGACAGTCCTGGCTCAGGTCTTGTTAAGAATGACCCCAGGCCTGCTGTCTTGAAAAGGCAAAGGACCAAACGACATGCAGCTCACTCTGGCTCTTTGTGGGTCTCCGGTCTTCACCTGGGAGGGGGAAAAGGAGCAGAGTGAGGAAAGTGGCCCTGGGGTGAACTGAGTGTCCAGTTATTTGTGATAAAGTACAGCATTTCTCCTGACAGACTCCAGTTACTGGGATGAGAGCATGGGCAGGCTGGTAAAGGAGGCACCTGAGATCACCACATCCATCAGAGAGATTTTGCAAAAGCACATTTTTAAGAGGGTGGGCAGGCAGTGTTTTAGCATTAAGTGGTACAAACTTTTTCTTGGATCATGGATTGGTGGACTTGGCCCCTCTGGAGGAAAGTGTATCAAATATGTTTTGGTGCTTGCACTGAAAGTCGTTCAGAAGGGTTAACCACCTCTTCAAAGGTTGTTACTAGGATTTTCACAATGGCTTTCCGAGACCAAGATAGTGTGGACAGGATATGGGGCCTAGTAGCCTTCAAAGATTGGTTTGGGTGTCTAAGACCCTAGTGTGAGAACTGCTGCTCCAGATGATTCTGCTTTTCATATGTTGTGCTGTGCTGTCTAGCCAATGCTGAACTAGAATTGTAGCCCTGCACTCAGGAGCTGGAGAAAGAGGTGATTTCTCTGTCATGTCTGGACACTTAATCTTTGCTGCCAGAGACATCTCATCCCTAGGGCTCGCAGACGTACACTTAGAAAATGCTTTTGTTTTTTGGCAGTGAATGGGCCAGATTGCACCTGATGCACGTAATTTTTCAAAATGGTCCCCAAGGAAGGTAGCTCATCTGCCTTCCAGTTTCAAAAATTAAAGAACTATGATGCATCTATGTAGATAATATTCTTTTTTTCAGGAACAAGATATTTGCAGTGAAGTGCATTTAAAGTAAGTGGGTTTGTTAAGCAGCGTTGCCTCTTTGCTCATTGTTATCTATAGATTGCATGGAAAGTGTTTTCACTGAAGTGGAAAACAAGTCAATACATTTCCCTAATCCATCCTTCAATGTAAAAGCAGGCACAAGCACTGCTGGTATTTAAAGATTATCTATTAATTAAAGGACAAGGAATGCAAGTTTGCAGCATGTCACTCCTTTTGGACATACTGAGCAGGATAGCCATATAGGACCAAGAATCTTATTACAGAGGTTGAAGAATAATTCAAATCAAATTGCCCATTATAATTTTAATAAGCAAGTGAAGACCTTCTGAGAGAGGAGGGGATCTCTAAGCAAGGATTTTCACCCTTGTGAACCATGGAGAGCTATTCTCGAATCTGAAAAAGCAGCTTGAGTAGATCCCAACACAGTCAGGGCTGTTCACATGGCCTCTTATACCTTCCTTCAGTGACTTTCTGCTTCCCTATTCTTAAGACAGTAGCACTTCAATTTTTAAAAGACTCCCAAGAAGCTGTTGGGCTGTATTTCGTTCTTGGCATATGTGATGAAGTGTGATGGAAAAATATTGTGTGTCTACTCTTCTTCATCTTCTTGCTCACAAAGGAACCAATAAATCCTGGGGATGAGGAGTTTTAACAGGGTAAAGTGATTCTTGTGAATGCAGAAAAACATCTTTCTGGTTAAAGAAGAAATGATACAATGCCTCTTTAATTCAGAATCATAGAAAGCTTTATATATTAATGCATGATATATTTTGCTGCCAAGAACCCAAGGATTTTGTTAGTTTTGCTTCTGAGGAAGTCAGATATTAAAAACATTATGCTGGCAGTGGACCTTTTAACAGTTTTATTTTCTCATGTCCTACCTCTTTGACTCCATATAGCCTTCTTTTCACTCAGATTTTTTTCGGTGTTTATGCCCTAGCCTGTACTCATTTTCTGAAATTTTATTAATTGTGAGTTTCCTCACAATTAATAACCCTGGGGATTAACAGGGCTTTGTACTCTGAGCTGTCACTTTTGTAGATACATTACATAAATATACTTATTTTATGTTTTACACATATATAGCATAAAGTATCTGTATTTGCAGATTATTTTCAGTTTATATGGTGATGATTCAAATATGTGACTACCTGGAAGTGGCTGGCATTTGCCCACAATAATCAGGAAATGCACATGGCATGTAGATATCATCCACGTAGCTTCTAATATATTAGGTCTATTTGTTGTATAATCTGGGAAGCAAAACTACCTTATTGCAAAATGTTAAGGCGAATATACTTATTCAGACTTGGACATAAACAAAGTATAAGCATTTCTGTGCACTGGAAGAATGAAGTAAGTAACATATTTTTAACCTATTCTTTACTCTCCTATAGCTGGAAAGTCCTAAAGCCATTTTTCATGCATTTGACAAGGCATTATTACATGCTTTATTTGCATCCATTACACAAAAAAATCAGATCTGAATTGCTTAGAAGTCCAGATGCAATTGTATCCTTAATGTTTCAAGAAAGTAACATTCAGCAAAGACTGAAGAGAACCATGTGCCAGAATCAACCATTCTTTCAAAAAAAAAAAAAAAAAAAGAAAGTTTTATAGGACTGGAGGAAGAGCATTCAATAGGTTCTATTTTAATGATACTTGTAAAGAGATATATTTATTAATCCTATATACATTTGTATTTTCTTCTTTTTGTTTTAAAACTGGCTCCTGAGTGTTTGTTTGAAGTCAAATTATTGACATTATTATGGCTGTGAACTCCCTTTTTGTCTTTACATTTATATGAACATCGTGATATATTTTACAAATGGGTTTATATGTCTCTGTGAAAAGGGAAAATTAAAGGATTTGGGGAGCAAGAAAGATTTTATGAAGGGGGAGACCTGACCCTTCAGAGGGGCTTTGTTTTTCCAAGGATTTTCTTGTTTTGTGTGTAAATTGGTTTTCCTTGATAATAAAGTCAAATCTGTCACACTGCCTTACTTGTATCAAAACAATGTTCAAAGCTGTAGTTCAATCTCTCCTGAACTTACTATAAAAGAAGGAAAAATTATCAAAATAATGGTGCAGTGCCTGAACTTTTGAGAAACTGCTTTCTAATTAAATCTATCATAGCTATCAAAATGACCATGCTGTATTTTCAGAAACCAGACTCAGAAATCAGATGCAAGAAGTATAAGCATCAGGCCTTCTGCATTTACTGATGCTACACTAATAAATCAATATACTAATAAATCCAAGTCTTTCAAACAAGAGATAAAAGATTAGGGTTCAGCAAGGTGTAATTTCACACCGATGCAACAAAACATATCAATATTTATGTCGAATAGTTTCACTTACATTTAACTGTTGTACTCTGGGTCTTTAACAGAAGAATTTTAATGGGGACAGTAAAGTCTTTGCTATTCTAACGCAATAAAATCCAATGCCTCATGCTAAGCATTGATCAAGGAAGCTACGCTGAAGTCGGAGGAGTCAGATCTACACTATCTGGGCCTCAGATGCTTTGTTTTGTGTAAAGTGCAGCCAGTCTGGTGTATCAGGTAACGTAAACATAGAAACACGCTGTGCAAAGCCTCGAGTGAGGGAATGGCACCTTTTGGGGAGGGGAATCAGAGGTCAGCTGTGCTGGCTGAGATTTGCCCGTCCAGGGGCTAATGAAAGCTGACAGATTTCTCCTTGGGGAAAACATCTCCTAACAAACATAACAACCATGAAAATGAATATGGTACACAAAGGAGGAGAAGATTTAAGTGACTGTTCCCCTCATTGCTTCCTTTTTTTCATACTGTTCCCTAATGTTTCTCATTTGTTTGCCTCACTGCTGCCTGTCCTTCCTCGAATGCCACCAACGTATGCAAAGGCCTCCACTGATATTCGGACCCATGGGTTTGCATCTTTCCAGCCTCTGATTCACAATCTTCACTGAGGATTTTCTTGATTGCCGTTGTGCTTGTCTCCTTGCAGCAGAGGTTGTAGCATGGGCAGCAGCTCTGCATCTTTGCCACTGCAGATCATAACCTCTATATTAAATTCAACAGAAATGGATGACAATTTAAGTTAATATAGCTGGCTGCGAAGTAACTGAGCCATGGGTGTGCTGTTTGTGCTCCTGATTTCTCTGCTAACCTCTGGCTGGCAGAGCTAAACCTGACAGAAACCGTGAGTCACAGCCAGTCTGTTGAGGCTCCAGCCCAGGTCCATGGAGACCAGTAAAAAATTCCTCCTGTTTTTAAGGAAAACAGGACAACAGCTTTAGATCCTCTGTAAGGCTCACTTCTACTACGACATTTACAAAAAATAGACATCTGTTTGAGCAAAGCATAAATCAAACCCGTCATTTCTGTTCCATTGTACTGCACACAAAGCTCTGCTGAGAAATTATGCGATTACCTTTCCCTGCTTCCATCTTCCCCCACAATGTCCTTCCCCGTCATCGTCATTCCATTGCCTCTGAAATAAGGTTCAAGCTCTTTAGAATAGGGTCCCTGGCTTTTTATTTAGAGTGCAAGACATTAGCGTTTTTGAATGGTGTGAGATGATGAATATGTCACAACAAAGTTTCTGCTCTTAGCCGGGGAGTAATTAATTCTAGATTTTTTTTCTTCTTCTTTCTGGGAATGGGAGTATCAGCTGCTTCCCAAGCGTGCTACGCAATTGACAACAAGCAGCCTCCTTGAGGAAGGGACATGGACCGTGGCAGTCTCTGAAGACAGCGATATTGAGCAAGGTCTGTTTGAGGAAATTAATGGAAGGGAGCAAAGAAAGAAGAATTGACCGTGGCCCCTCTGTCCCTCCAAGATACGGCTTGGGAACAGCTCACCTCAAATGAGCTGCTCTCAAGAGACCAGTTACTGTGCTGTCTGTTCCCATTCTAAAGTTGTGGACTCAAAATGAATATAGATGTACATAAAAATATATGTGGATATGTGGATATATCTTTAGTGTGATAGTTGAAGCACTTTCGATTTGAATATTAGATAAAATATACTAATGAGTTTCAGCCTGAAGTCTGAGCATTTCATGGCTGAGTGTGAAGGGCTTTTATGGTGAAAAACACTGGAACTTGTTAACTTGCTAAGTGCTTATGCAAGTATAAGATAGTTATTACAGATATAGGCTCATTTCATTTCTGAACATTTGGTTTAATATTTTGCAATTGTTTTTGTCTGTTTTGTAGTTAGTAAATAGACACTTTTATTTGCTTTCACCTTAGCCTGACATGAGATAAAGCTGTTTTTAAAGTCACTTTCAAATGTCAAGGCATTCTTTCCCTGCATATGCTACAACCTTGAAGTAGGAAGCTGGGAAACTTAACAAGTACTTAACTCCACAACACCCTGCTCCAGGGGGGTTAAGAGTGATAGACATGTTTTAGTATTAGCTGTACTGGCTGACTGAAAATTACTGGTGTGAAAGTCTGAGGGGCAGATTCATCTTCCTTAGACCGACAGTGTGGAGGCAAGATCTGTGTTGGGTGTGAGGAAAGAACATAAATTCTAAGAGTTCTTGGCAATCACCCTTCTGGATGTTCAAGAAGGCTTGTTAAATCCACTAGTGCATAAACTTATATTGGCTTGTCCATATTCACAAAAGCTCTGGGAATATGAAAATTAGTATAAGTAAAAGTTGCCATGCTCTACAATAATGAACTTCAGATCCTTCCATGGACTGTTGTACTGACTCTAGGCAGACCTCTGTTAAAATTTGTGCAGGTGAGAAAAAGGCTATCTGTCTGCAGATATATAGGTCTTATTGTTGAATTCCCAAAAAACATGTGGCTTTGGTCTGAAAAATAGAAACATTAATAATCTGTATGTGTGGAGTGACATTTACCAGGGTCCTTGGCAGGTCTATTTCAAGGGAAAAAAGCTCCAGAATCTGGCTACAGAATATGAAACCAAAACATGTACACATGCACATTGCCTGTTCTTTTTATACTCAGATAATCATCTGGCTTTGAAGGTTTCATCAGAGTGGCATAAGCTATTTTTTATACCTTTTGGAATGTTATTTGACAGACCCATGGAAATTATACACTTGATTCCATCCTTTTCAACATATGATGCTCCTTTAATATGCGTATAGCATGGGGTTGAGGTAGCCAAGCAGAACTGTTTTCTGTCAGTTGGTGAAACTTATTTTCATTGTCCATTAGAGAGATTTGTGTCATGCCATATTTATAAAACTGCTGGTCTAGATATTGTTGAAGTAGATAGCTCTGGGGTAACGAGATTATACACTAGCGCTTTATTTTACCATTGATTTGCTCTAACTGAGGCTATATTTACAGACAGAGGATCAAAGAAATTCAAAAGATTATTTTTCCAGACATAATGAAATGAAATTTGCTTTGTAAGTCTACATACTGCTAGTCTCTTGCTTGTTAAAATTATTTTCAGCTCTCTTTCAGAAGCTGAATGTTTCAAAAAATGTAGAGCAAAACTTAATCTAAAGAAACTCTCCTGATAAATGCACTATGCCAAAACTAGTAAGTGATGTAATACATGCCCTGTGCTCCTTTGAGCAGGTGAAAAATGCAATAAGATATTTAGATATGCACTTAGGTGCTAATAGTTATGTAAAGCAAACTTCATCCTGCTTTTGATGGTGCAGTCAGCATTAAGGACAAATTCTATGGCTATATATTTGCAGTCTGGAAGGGCTGAGTGGCAGAAAGATAAATAGGTTATACAGAATCATTCACTTGTTCTATTTGCCGCCAGCTGATGTACCTTCATCATTCTCCCCTGAGATTAATAGTGAGATTTGCCATTGCCTTTGTGCTTATGAAATACCCTGAGCTAAATTTCAGATACTCCAAGATAAATCTATTTAAAACAACATAAATCTCCAATAAGGCTTGGGGCTACTTACTGCTGCAGATTTTACTGGACTCTGCTTGGCAATTTATTAGAGTGTATGCTGTGTCCACTGTCACTCAGCAGTTATCAGACAGACCAGATTCCTCTTTGATGAGAAGAATGGAATCAGCACCCCATAGTCCTGTGTTTAAAATTTGTGAGAAATGAGAAAATCTGAGCTCTTTGTATTCTATGGAAAGTCTATTCTTACTCTAAGTGAATTGGATAAATTAGTGAAAACAGGGAACTTTATTAGTTCCTCTTAATTCCTTGAAAATATTAGATTAGTTTTTACAGATAATGTAACAGTAGCTTTTAGCAAAAACCTGTATAAAATGCTAGTTATGCCTTCTTGCAACATTAACTAGGATCAGAAAATGCCTCCCCAAAAAAAGAAAAAGGAAGAGCTTTCAGAAGAGCTGGCTTTGTTTGCAGATTGATGGTAACACGCAGAAGTCTGGTGTAGGTTGTAATTGATGGTGAGACAGATGCAGAGCAGGTACCAGGCAGGTTCTTTTGGTGCTTCGGGCATATGAGCCTATGGATTTGGGATGTATCAATACTGCCTTTGCTCGTGCTGTTTCAAATAAAGCAGTTAAATGTTAATTTAGAATGCTTTCAGCATATTTTGGATAAACAGAAATAGGTGTTGAATATCTTCTTTATTGCCGTTTTGCAGATTATAAAAAGAGGTGTGTTCAAGTTATCTTTTAATCAGAAACAAGTTGGACAAGGATTCATTTATTTTTTAACTCTGTTGTTTTTTTAAAATCTCATCTATTTTTTTCCTTGACTACCCTCTGACAGCTGTAAACTCTGTAAATAGCTGTCAGAACTACATAAGGATTTTAGAGGTCATGGGCGCAGTATTCTGCAGAGGACTCTATCACTGTGTGTGCACAGGATGATTGTATCACATGCACAGGAATGTCCAGTCAGACTCTTTGAGCATATGGTGTAGCAACAACTGTTTGCCTGTACAGATGATGAGGGTGATTTATCTGTTCAGGTGCAGTAGCCACTTCTGAGACACACAACGGTCAGTCTAGCCTGGAAATACATGTAAGATGATAACTTGAAGAACAGGAATTCCAGTACAGATTGACAAGTCTTGGCAATCATTCCAAACAGATATTTAGCGCTGTATCTAAGATAACATTGGCACTCTGTTATTTACACACATACTAGCTAGCATAATAGGGACCCAGAGTCATGCTGACAGAAATTAACATGGTATAAGTAAATACCATTTCATATATAAAAAAGCTGATCTATCTATATGGTAATGAAAGTTATCTAATCATAGAATCATAGAATCATAGAATGCTTAAGGTAGGAAGGGACCTCTAGAGATCATCTAGTCCAACCCCCTGCACACGCAGGGTCACCTACAGCACGTGGCTCAGGCCCTCACTGTCAAGAAATTTTTCCTAAAGTTCCTCTGGAACTTTTGGTGTTTCAGTTTGTGGCCTTATCCTCTAGTTCTATCAGTGGCCACCACTGAAAAGAGGCCGACCCCATCCTCCTCACTGCCTCCCTTGAGGTACCTTATAGAAGCTGATCAGCCTTCTCTTCTCCAGGCTGAACAGGCCCAGCTCTCTCAGCCTTTCCTCATAGGGCAGATGTTCCAGGCCCCGGATCATCCTTGTAGCCCTGCGCTGGACTCTCTCCAGCAGCTCCACATCCCTCTTGTCCTGGGGAGCCCAGAACTGGACACAGTACTCCGGGTGTGGCCTCAGCAGGGCTGAGTAGAGGGGCAGGATCACCTCCCTCGACCTGCTGGAGACGCTCTTCCTAATGCACAAATCATGGGAATCTGTCTTCAGTGCCTTTCTCTACAAGTCTTCTCCTAGGAAACATTGTTTTAATTAAGAAACTGAAGGAGAGAGGGAATTCAACTGTCCTAAAAGTGTTCTCTTTTGTTGCTTTAGTCAAGTGTTTTTCACCTGCTCTCTCTGGCAGTCCCTCCTACAAGTTGAGAGTTTTGCATTTCCTTTTGTTTCTATCAGAATAAAAATGGAAAATATATGATTAGGATAATGATAACTATGTCATTTTCACATTTTAAGATAGCAGTACATGTTCCAAATATACATGTTTCCAACATATGTGTTTCAAGAGAACCATGAAGAATATTAAACCTAAAAAAGGTAAGAATGATACAGATGTAGGTGAATAACTTTAATACATTTAAATTCTAATACTTTTTCGGTATCTTTACAATCCAGTTGCCCAGATTCTTAAGAAGATTCAGTAATACTGTGATCAAATTATCCCTGACAATACTTATTATAAGCCATAGTCTGAAAGTTGAGAACCTCCCATACTTTTCTTATTTAACCCAAACTTAAATGATTATGATTTTTCATGATAACGATATAACTATTTTGTAATTTTATGAAGTTCAGTAAAATCTTGCTATGCGTTGTTGTGAGTAACCATTAAAATGCTGCACTTTCTCTTTGTTACAGGGAACTTTATATCAAAAGGCACCACATTGTCCAAAAACTAGAATTTTGAATAAGGGAGCAGATTTATCTCTGGTGTGAGAAATGCACATTTTAAATTTTACTGTAAAGCTCCAGGCATTATAGACAGTCAAGTCCTGACTCTGCTTAAATAGCTGGAAAGGTGCCCACTGACTTCAATAATGCCAGAATTTCATCCACATCTTTAATAATCTGTGTCAAAATGAGATCAATTGTTTGCTGTGGGTGCAAAGATGTGAAATTGTTCTAAAATTGAAAATGGACAAGTTGCCAATAACTAAGAAACATCAGAGAATTTGAGAAGCTTCCATCTGGGAAACATTTTCAATTATTCTTTCATAGATATTAAAAAATATGTTTCCTTTTTTCTAAAGCTAATTAACTGGAGGAAAAAAAAAAAAAAATCCTGTTGGGTATATCCCGTGATCAGGCTATGAGATAAAAGCAGCTAGTCTAGCAGTGGCACAAATATTACTGAAATTCTCACTTTTATTGACGTATCCTCGTGCTCCCAGACTTATGAGTCTGGGGTCTCCCATTTAATTGCTATTTAGAGTTAATTCATATTTTTTTATATAACATTATAGCATGATATTTTATAAAATAGTTAAGTTTAGCAGGCAGGACTTGATTCTTCCTTGGTTTCCAATAACTTAAGCTCCAACTCAGCAAATGCAATTTATACTATTGTTATTTTTGCTAAATCTACAACACTTCCACTGTCTTTCACTCTGATATCAAGGAAGGAAGAGCCACATAAAGTATCTGCTTCTGAACTTCAAAAAGCAAAATTTCCCTTATGAAGCACCATTAAACCTCAAATGGTGATGAAGTGCAACCTTCCTTTCATCAATTCCCCTTAGTCGTAATGACTGAGGATGGTCTCCAGTCTCTAAGGTATAATGGTATAATCTTTATGCCATACTGTAGGTGGCCATAGGAGTTGCTCAGTCCACTGCCCATGTCTGGGAAGTAGACATCCTTTCCTTTGTGAACTTCCAGAAGAACAATTATAGACATCTCTTTGCCATGACTGACATTATAGTGCGAGGAAAATCATTGGCCTAAATGAACTGTGCCTGTGAAGGGCGCCCTAAACTTGAGGCTAAATGGGAAAATAAGAGACCTTCTGAAGGCCCATGTAGTCAAGGTGCAGCTGTCCAGATACAATGGGAGGTACATTGGGAGCCCAACTCAAATGCCTCTATGTAAATGCACGCAGCATGGGGAATGAACTGGAGATGCGTGTGCGATTGCAGGGCCATGATCTCATTGCAATTACTGAGACATGGTGGGACAGCTCTCATGACTGCAGCGTGGCCATGGATGGCTTTAGGATTTTCAGGAAGGACAGGCCAGGAAGGTGAGGTGGCAGAGTTGCTCTTTACTTGAGAAAGCAACTGGAATGTATGGAGCTCATCATGGGGGAGGACAAAGCGTGAGTCGAGAGCCTGTGGGTGAGGATTAAAGGGCAAGCCAACAGGGGCGACACAGTCGTGGGTGTTTACTACAGGTCTCCTGACCAGGGAAAGGAAGTGGATGAGGCCTTCTACAGGCAGCTGCAAAAAGCCTCACGATCCCAGGCCCTGGTCCTTATGGGGGTACTTCAACCACCCTGATGTCTGCTGGGATAATCACACAGCTAGGAACAGACAGTCCAGGAGGTTCCTGCAGAACATTGCAGATAACTTCTTGATGCAGGTGGTTGATGAGCCAGCAAGAGGAGGGGTGCTGCTAGACCTGATACTAGCAAAGAGAGAGGGTCTAGCAGGAAATGTGGCAGTTGGGGGCAGTCTTGGCTGCAGTGACCACAAGATGTTGGAATTCACGATCCTGTGAGGAGGAAGCTGGACAAGAAGTAGGATTGCAAGCCTGAACTTCAAGAGAGCTAACTTTGACCTCTTCAGGGAGCTCCAGGAGGAATCCCCTGGGCAAGGGTCCTAGAAGGAAAGGGATTCCAGGAGAGTTGGCTAATATTCAAACACCACTTTCTCCAAGCTCAGGATCGGTGCATTCCTATAAGAAAGAAGTCAAGCAAGGCGGGTAGGAGACCTGTGTGGATGGGCAAGGAGCTGTTGGGTAAACTTATTGAGAAAAAGAACATGTACACAAGGCGGAAGAAGGACCAGGTCACATGGGAAGAATATAGGAACATTGTCAGAGAATTCAGGGATGTCCATTTGAAATTAGAGTTATCAAGAGATGTTAGGGACAACAGGAAGGGCTTCTATAAATACATTGGCAGCAAGAGGAAGACTAGGAAAAATGTTAATCCAGTGCTGAATAGGGAGGTGTCTTGGTGACAGAAGGTGCAGGGAAGGCAGAGTTACTAAATGCCTTCTTTGCTTCTGTCTTTACTGCTAAGGCTGGTCCCCATAAACTGCAGAGCCCAGAGACAAGAGAGAGGACCAGGAGAGAAGAGGACTTTCCACTGGTCAAGGAGGATTGGGTTAAGGATTACTTAGGCAAACTGGACACTCATAAATCCATGGGCCCAGATGAGATGCACCCAAGAGCACTGAGGGAACTGGTGGGGGTTATTGCTCAGCCGCTCTCCATCATCTTTGAGAAGTCACGGAGGGCAGGGGACTTGTGCCTGAGGACTGGAAGAGAGCCAACATCACTCCAGTCTTCAAAAAGGGCAAGAGAAAGAACCCAGGAAAGTACAGGATGGTCAGCCTCAGCTCCACCCCTGGAAAGGTGATGGAGCAGCTCATCCTAGAGACCATCTCTAGGTATGTCAGGGAAAATAAGGTGATCAGGAGTAGTCAGCATGGATTCATCAAGGGGAAGTCGTGTTTGACAAACCTGATAGCTTTCTGTGATGAGGTGACTGGCTGGCTGGACAATGGGAGAGCCATGGATGTTGTCTACTTTGACTTCAGCAGGGCTTTCGACACAGTCTCCCAGAACATCCTCATGGCGAAGCTCAGGAAGCGTGGGTTGGATGAGTGGACAATGAAGTGGATTGAGAACTGGCTGGATGGCAGAGCCCAGAGGGTTGTGATAAATGGGGTGGAGTCTAGTTGGAGGCCTGTGGCCAGTGGTGTCCCCCAGGGATCAGTACTGGGCCCAGTGCTGTTCAACCTGTTTATCAGTGACTTGGACGAGGGCACAGAGCGCACCCTGAGCAAGTTTGCTGGTGATACCAAACTGGGTGGAGTGGCCAACACTCCAGAGGGCTGTGCTGCCATTCAGAGGGACCTAGACAGGATGGAGAGTTGGGGAGAGAGGAACCTCATGAGGTTCAACAAGGACAAGTGCAGGGTCCTGCACCTGGGGAGGAATAACCCCAGGCACCAGTACAGATTAGGGGTTGACCTGCTGGAAAGCAGCTCCGCGGAGAGGGATTTGGAAGTCCTCGTTGACAACAAGTTAACCATGAGGCAGCAATGTGCCCTTGTGGCCAAGAAGGCCAATGGGATCCTGGCCTGCATCAGGAGGGGTGTTGCCAGCAGGTCGAGGGAGGGGATCCTGCCCCTCTGCTCAGCTCTGGTGAGGCCACACCTGGAGTACTGGGTGCAGTTCTGGGCTCCCCAGTACAAGAGGGACATGGAGCTTCTAGAGAGGGTCCAGCGTAGGGCCACGAAGATGATTAAGGGCCTGGAGCATCTATCTTATGAGGAAAGACTAAGTGAGCTGGGCCTGTTTAGCCTAGAGAAGAGAAGACTGAGAGGAGATCTGGTTAACATGTACAAGTACCTTAGGGATGAATGTAGGGAGGATGGGGCCAAACTCTTCTCTGTGGTGGCCAGTGAAAGGACAAGGGGTAATGGCTGCAAGTTGAAACATAGGAAGTTTAATCTCCATATGAGGAAGAACTTCTTTCCTATGAGGGTGACAGAGCCCTGGAACAGGCTGCCCGGGGAGGCTGTGGAGTCTCCTCTGCAGATTTTCAAAACCTGCCTGGGTGTGACCCAGTGCCATGTGCTCTGGGTGTCCCTCTGCTTGAGCAGGGGGATTGGACTAGATGATCTCTAGAGGTCCCTTCCAACCTTAACCATTCTGTGATTCCGTGATTCTGTGAACTGGCAGTGAGGTACCAATAAACATAATATTTTTAAGCCCTAAAACTGAGCAATTTTCTTTCCCTCTTTCTCTGGGAACTCAATTGCACCAAGTTATTGCTGCAAGAGGGGACAAATCTCATTATGAAAAGGTATGCACTAAACATTTCAGTTCTGACATAATCTAATATCTTCAAAGAACTGTGAGGATAAATGAGGTTCTCCAGTCTCATTATATTAATCAAATAGTCACTAAGCCATTAGTCAAATAGTCATCAAGTCATCAACCCAAAAAAGAAATCAATCTCTCTGGTGAGTTTTTGCCACCTGGCAGCCTTCTAAACATACATGTTAATTTTGAAGTCAAAATATGCCTTCTTTTCTGTGAAAAGCAAGAAAATTCCTTTTAACCTCAGGGTTTACTCAGGAAGTTTTATTTTTCTACTTTATGTTTTAGTAGTGGCTAGTTATCCATCTGTGCTCCTACCTATTAGTCACAGCTGTTTTTTTCTCTGTCTGATGGCACTGGCAGTAAGAGAGGAACTGCTTGATCAAAGTGACTTTCCTTTGAATTCCCTTTGCAGCAGAGCTTCTAACAAACCAAGTCAAACTCTGCTGAGTTAAAGAAATATTTTCAGAGAAGCTGTATAGCTACAGGTTAAACAGCCTTCGTCCTCTGCTAAACCAGGAGATCCTCTGCTGTGGTATGATATGTATATAAAAAAACAAAATCAAAGTAACCTCTGAAATTGATGGATGGCAAAGGGGAAAAACAATCAAATAGACAAACAAAAACAATCAAATAGACAAACAAAACCAATCCCACAGCAGCCTAAGAAGAGTAATAAAGGATTAGTTTCCTTCCTGGGCCCATTTATAAGCAAGCAATTTTTTAAGTTCCTGCCCCCAAGGGCTCTTGTTATTTTATATCAGTTTCTTAAACGGTTAAAAGGAGCAACACTTCTTATGTATGCACAGTTATTTGAGATTAAACTGATCTGAGGCACACCAGTGTTCTAATAGCACAGAGACTTAAATAAATATACAATTTAATGCATCTAAATAGCCTAACAAACTCATTTACATTTGTACTTTAGTCCCTTTAAAATTAGGCTTTCAGTGTCCACAGAACTGTCTTAAACAGATTTTCGTTCCTCACAGGTACTAATATGCTATAGTGAATTAATGATTTTTCTATGCTGAAGTTGATTTAAAGTGTAATATAGCAAAGCTCAAAGACCATAATAATATGTGAGATGATATATATATATTTTTTTTTTTACGAATTACTATATTATAATAAAAAAGGGAGTCAGATTTTTCCTCTCTTTTTGCCCGTGCATTTTCAATGAACAATAAAACTTTTCTAAATTATTATTTGAATGTTATTTGTTGTTAATTTTTTATTATTTCAAATTGTTTGTTTGCTCATCTGCAATGGGGTTTATTAAAAAGGTTAGATCTCTTATTCAGACATGCAGAGCCCGCTACTGAAAATATACAGTCCATAAAGTTATGGACCCAGGAATGCTGTGTTCTCCAAAGATCGAACAGAATTAATTGTCTGCATAAGGTTTCTTCATGCATATACTTGCAGGTCAAGGGCATACCTACATATAAGGGTGTTTATGCATTTTGCATTAGGCTTCTGTAGAACAGAAGTAGACCAAGGAGTACAGGACACTACAGGACATCTTCTAAATAAGAATTTAAACTTCTACATAAAAATTGGACTTTCTCAAACTGCAGCCCAAGAGTTTTAAGTTCATGTTTTTATAGTGGTCCAGACTGAACAGGGAGAAGGGGGAGTATTTCTAGCATGAATTCCTCATGTCCCTATATTAGGGAACTCCTCTGGAACCAGGGAGCTCAACCATTAACTCTTTCAGGCTGAGGACAACCAAAATCCAGGGTTCCCAAATACTGGAAAAGGCTCTCAAGCTGTTTGACTGCTCTACAGGAGGAGAGGCAATAGCAGTGCTGTGTTTTTCATCACTGCCAAAGTGCTGAGAGTCCGTGCCTGGGATTTGCTAGTGGCTGGCTGTAGTGGCTGGCCTGTTCAAACATGTGGCGACAAGCAGCACTTTAATTCTTTATATACATTCAGTTAAGAGATATAAATGTCTAATTTTGCATCCCTAAATTGCTCTCTGGAGGTGTTCAGAGCTGTCTTGATCTGTCCATTGTGTATTTAAGGAAGTTAGGCATGTTTTCGCTGCAGTTCAAATTACATCTGAAAGGACAGGTGCCTGATTTTAAGATTAATTTGGCTTGGATATTAACCTGGGGGGGAGATGAGGGCGAGGGAAGGTAATCGAGTTAATGTTCACCGTCCCAGTCCTGCAAGTGCAAAAAGCAAAAGACGGCACCTTGTGGGGATGTTGTATGTTTGTATATGTCTTAAGAAATTGAGGTGTTCTCACTGATGTCTGCAGTTGAGAGACTGAACTTCTTCATATTCACAGCTTGATTTGGGCAGTGTCTTTCTGTTAATCTTAATGCCCAAAGCACTTTTGTGTAACCATGGTTTTCTGTGCCTTCAATGAAGCATAACAAGAATATGAACTCTAGGTTATGACTCTTGGTGATATGTAAATTCTGGAAAGGACTCTCTTAATTCAAGCTGTATTTAATGAAGTATTTTTCATGAGAAACATCACATATACATGTAGCAATTCTCTATAGGAACAAGAACCTAATGGCAGCTCAACAAAAGAACAAAAAAATATAAAAGAATATCTATTCCCCAGAAATATATAGTCTTATATACATAGTTTTGCATTTTTGATCTAAGGTGCTCTGTGTTACACACAAGAATTCCTGTGTGCAAGGATGGACTAAGAGCATCTATTCTAGCATAGAATAATGCTCAAGGTTCCTGATTTTCCTTTTTTCCTTTTTTTTTTTTTTTTTTTTTTTTAATGAATGTGTTGCTATTCTGAGCCAGAGAAAAATCAACAGGAAATATTTAAGATTCAAAGTAGTATTAAGTTTACCTAGAAGCACTCCAGATGGATAACAAAAGAAAATGAGGGCTAAGGGTGCAAAATTATATATATATTTTTTCTTTTTTCCTTAAAAAGATCACAGTTCCTGGAGTTATATTTTATCTCACTTCTGATACTGATGACACAACGGGATCTCCCATGCCATCTCTATGCATTTGGCTTCACTTTTTATTAATCTATGTATGCTTTCAAAAAGATACGGTAATATTTTCAATTCTTAGATGTCTAATGTATTCAGGTTTTCAATTTTTTTTTTTTTTTTTTTTAAGTTAGGAAAGACATTTCCTCAAAAGGGTTTAGGAGAAGGTAACTTTTAATTTTAACAAGAAGTGAAAAAACTGTTGATAAACTCACAGTGTGGGAAAGAAAGGTAGGCACACTTCAGAAAGTGCTTGCCTTGGTCTTAATGAATGGAAGAATAAACAGCTGAGTCTAGACTACTTTCCCTCGGCTTTAGTATTACATAAAACACTGAGTGTGCCTAGTAAATAAGTAACTCTCTTCTGAAAAATGTACCTACTGGCGGTGTCATTTATTGCTAATTAAGTGCACCTATAAAATCTGCAGTAGTTTTATTAAAAAAAAATCTCCATAACCCTTGTGCAACTACTCATGTCTTGGTATCTTCTACAGAGCACTGATAGATCTCTGCTATGCTCAGATTTAGGTTTTTTTCCTTTTCTCCTCTATCCATGCAGCCATAGTAAGTGCTATTATTACAGGACAGCAGATAAAAAAGTGATGCTTTTGGCCTTGCTTAAAAACACTCTCACCATATATGGCAGGTGGCCATGTGTGCACAGTGTGGCAGTCAGTGATGGTTCTGGCACACAGACAAGTCCTTCTTGTGTATCATCCCTTTGTTTGCTGAAATTTATTATTCAAAATGATCGTATTCTTAACAGGTGCTCTAAATATTAAAATGCAAGTAAGCCTACACCAGATGCCCACATTATTTCATTGTTGACTAATAACTGCATCATTCTTTTTATTGCCATGAAGACGTTTTTAGAAAATGATGAAAGGAAGATAAGCTTTCTATCTAAGGTCCTGATAGATGCATTTAACATGGGTTAATAGATGGGCTGGTAAATGTTTTTAACATGAAAAACATTTTTTTTTTAATGGCATCCAGTACAGTTATTCTGGTTCTACAATTGGAGATTTAGTCCTTCAGGTTATCTTGGATAAATAAGGAACTGCATGGATTGCCTTCAGTTAGCAGAGGTTGCACTCTTCTCATCTTCACGTGGGAATAAGCTGAGGCTTCCTCTGTCTGCTTTAGCTGACGGAGCAACATCTTTTCCAGATGCTGTTTCCTGACAGATTGTATTTACAACAAGATGTGTCATCTCAGTATGCTATTTATGAATGCATTTAATTAAAATCCATTCATGCAGATGTAAAAGCATTTACCATTTAGGGAGGCTATGACAAGGACATAGAGAGGACTTCTATTCCTGTAACTTCTTTGTGCTTTGCTTGGTCTTTGCAGTCTCTGTCTGAATTGTCCAGAATATCCTTCAATCACCTGCTTGACTAAAATGATTTTCGACTATAGATGTTACAAAATAAAATGTTCTTACAGAAGCCATTCAATATTCAAAGACTTTAGTTTCACATCTCTCAGATATCTGCTGGTTTTGAATGCCGTAGAAGCTTAACAGGGGTTCCATGTTTAATTATCAGCAACAATGTTGATGCACCTGCTGCAAAAATAAAAACTCTGCTTCACTAAAGTTTTAAAGATCTTTAAATATGATCTTTAGAATGCCTCCAGCAGGTGCATGGAATTGGGGAAGAGTACAAGATCTGTTTATGGAGGATCCTCTTCACTCCTCCTGCGAAACTTGTGGGCTCAATTACCTCCCTGAAATGCCTGTACACCAATGTATGTAGCATGAGAAATAAACAGGAGGAACTGGAGATCTGTCTGTGGTTGCAGGGCCGTGATCTCATTACAATTACAGAGACATAGTAGTTCACATGACAAGAGTGCTGTGATGGATGGCTATGTGAATTGATGTTAACTTTTTGACATGAGCGGTGGAGGAGACAACGAGGAGATGTGTGGTGCTGGACCTGGTACTAACAAATAAAGAAGGCCTGATTGGAGATGTGGAAGCCGGGACAGCCTGGGTTACAGTGATCATGAGTTTCTGGAGTTCAGGATGCAGCGAGGATGAAGATCCAAGAGAGCTGGTTAGTATAAGATGATCAGTGGAAAGAGAGGTGGACTGAAAACTGGCTGAATGGCAGAGCTCAAAGGGTTGCAGAGTCTAGCTGGAAACCTGTAGCAAGTGATGTCCCCCAGGGGTCTGTATTGGGTCCGATCTTGTTCAATTTATTCATCAATGACCTGGATGACGGGACACAGTGCACCCTCAGCAAGTTTGCTGACAATACAAAACTGGAAGGAGTGGCTAATACCCCAAAGGGCTGTGCTGCCATTCAGAGGGACTTGGACAGGCTGCTGAGATGGACAGAGAGGATCCTCATGAGGTTCAACAAAGGCAAGTGCACCTAGGGAGGAATAACCCCATGAACAAGTACAGGCTGGGGCTTGGCTCTCTGGAGAGCTGCTGTGCGGAGAAAGACCTGGGAGCCTCTACTCAGGCCTGGTGAGGCCACATGCTGGGTGCTGGGTCCAGTGCTGAGCTCCCCAGTGTAAGAAGGACATAAAGCTGTTGAATAGAGTCCAGTATAGAGCTACAAAGATGATCGGGGACTGGGACATCTGTCCTATGGGGAGAGGCTGAGAGAGTTGGGCCTGTTCAGCCCAAGAAGCGAAGACTGAGAGGGGATCTTACCAATATGTATGAGTACCATAATGGAGGGTGTCGAGAGGATGGGATCGGGCATTTTTCAGCGGTGCACACGGATAGGAGAAGAGGCAAAGGCCACAAACTGAGGCACAGGAAGTTCTGCCTAAATTTCTACCTTAGTTTGAGGAAAAATTTCTTGACTGTGAACGTGACAGAGCACTGAGACAGGTTGCCCAGAGGGGTAGTGGAGTCTCCTTCTTTGGAGATATTCAAAACTTACATGGATGTGATCCTATGCAATGTGCTCTAGATGCAGCGGGGTTAGACTAGGTGATCTTCAAAGGCACTTACATCCTTAATTATTCTGTGATTCTATGAAATAAACACAACATTTCACAAAAAAAAGTTTCGTACAGATTAAATGTAATTGTGCGCAACAAAGAAGTGATACTCTAATAGTGTTAAATACGAAACACAGCACTCCAAAGTACTTAGTGTCAAAGGTGCCTGTATATTACCAGTGGTTCAGGCATATCATGATTCAGTGTTTTGCTGACATAATCATACTATTTTTATAGGACCTTTATTCTATGCCATAGCCAGGATGACAACTGATGTCTGGATCCTGTCCATCTTTTTAGTATCAGTCCATCATACCTAGCATCAGTAGTGTAAGTGCTTCAGAAGTATGAGGAGGATGGAAAGGGATGTTTGCTCAGTATCTCTAAACAGATCAAGATTGTTATCAGGTGTTACCAAGGCTTTTTCAGTATTTTGCCCTGCCTACATCTAGATAAGCCAAGCATAAACAAATGTTATTAGTATAAGACTATGGGTAGCATTTATAAGAGCTTTCTTAGGAACATACGGCATGATACAAAGGAGATGGTGGCTGGAATCAGGGTGGCTACAGGAGTTTCAGAGGCTCTAACGTTCATTTGAAGGAGGAACATGAGCCTTCCCACTTGAATAACCTCCAGTCACGAAGGTAGTGGGTGAGTAGTGCAGAATGTTTTTCCTAGATATATGTCTCCAAAGTACATTTTATTTAAGCCAGAGTATTTCATGGACATATAGAAATGCTTTTAGTATTTTTCTCAGACACCCTGCACTTGGTGAGGAAAAACTTATGGAAGAAATAAGGGAATTGTTTCAACATCTTATCTTTCCTGGTTGAAAGGGATCTGAACGGTAAAAGCAAAATTGCTTTGAATCAATATTATTGTTACATGACTATGCCTGGTAAATTGTGAAGGCTGTTTTTGTCTACCTCAAGGGAGAATTCAGTATAATTCCCTTTTTAGGAAAAAAAAAAAATGAAGGATGGTCTTTTATAATCATCAGAAATAAAATGCCTTTCACATTTTGTAAGTTGTAAACTGCATTACCATCCTCCAGAGAGCTCTGCTGAGGGACCTCTTTTTAATGGGTGTGAGGCTACACAGGGACCTCTTGCTGAGACTACTACTTATTATGAATATTCAAGAATATTTGATATTCTTAAATATCAATATTCACTATAAACATTTATATTATTGAAAATTTGTGTTCCAAAATAATATATTTAATATCCTTGAATGCACTTCTTGAGTATATAATGTGAACATCCTGCATATCAGTAGCGCAGATGGTTTACCTGATGGTCTGTGTAGGACAGCAGATTCATGATGTTTAGGAAGGCTTCCAAAATATACATCAGATTTTCAACAAAGTAGAAAGGATCTAGATCTGCAAAACATTTTAAAGACTCAGACTAATATATGGGGGTATTTTTTTCTCCCTAATCTGTTTTTATACCAGATCAGAACTCAGTATATATCTGTAGTACATATATATATAAAAAAAAATCTCTTTGTAGACTCCCACTGAGTTATGTAACACTGACCACTGAAACTGGTTGGCATGGAAAGCTATTTCTTTAATTCCAACTCACTGGAAAAATGCCTAAATGTTCAGAATAGGTTAATATTTTGTAAAAATTAAATATATCTCTCTCAGAATGCCTATTCAGTACACATAAGATATGCACGTAGGCAAAAGATGTAGTTAAGTTGGAAGGAACAAATAACATCTGGCTATTCTACTACCACAGTTGCAAAAATAGAGAATAAAGTCAAAGAAGGTCAAAGAAATCTTTGGAAGCAAGATGAACAACATTTGAGATTCTGGTAGCTAAACAGCTAATGGCATTAAAGAAATGTAAAACTGTCCAGAATAATATCAATTTACTACCACTGCTGTTGAGTAAACACAGCAGATTCTTCTGCCTCTGACAGTTTTGCCATTAGCACAAAAGAATCATTCATACCACAACATCAAAGAAAACAAACAGAGATCTGTACTTAATTTGCAGCAAAACCCTGAGACAGCAGCCTCAAGAAGATTAGGGCAAAGAACCTTGACAATATCCTCCACAAGCTGCACCTATAATATGAGTGAAAAGAATGTGTGTGTGATCAGAAAATCAATGAAACAGCATGTGAATCTGCCAGAAATATCCAGACTAGGAAAAAACAATAAATTGACAACTGCAGCAGAAGCAGCAGAGCAGTATATATTTGATGAATTCATAGTGCATTGAAGGTAAAGGTGGTAGAGCAATCACAGGATTGAGATAAAAATGTAAGGGACAGAATATGTTACAGAGCATGGAGGTAGAATAAACTGAAGAATTATCAGACAAAATCAGATTGGATGGGATCTAGAAAGGTCACTACATGCACCCACTAGCCCATGGCACAATCAACCTTTTTTCCCATCATCTTTCAGAGCTAGCAAAAAAGTCCACATGATAATGAGGGCAAGAATGCTGAAATCCAGAACAAATCCAAACTCATTCATTGAAGCAAGTAGAGTCATTTTGTATTGCTGTGGAGGGCTAGCTGGTTTTAAAAAACGTTGGCTAATTCCTATCTTAATTAAGACCTCTCACTTTGTGACTTAATTGTTAACCTCTAGCCCTGATTTCAGAGAAAGTAACTTCTCATCAGACAGATGTCCATTCCTAACTTGGACACAGATGTACAGCAACCCCTAGCTGCACAGACCATAAACCTTGCAAGAGGTCAAAGGACAAATTGATCTTGCAGGCTGAATTCTCCCCTGATCCATGGGGGTCAGTGGTGAAGAAGTTTGAAAGGCAGAAAAGAGGAAAAAAACATCCTCTGTCATGGATCTTTCTGTCCAAAATAAAAGATTTTTAGATTCCCAAACTGCCAAGCCAGGTCGTTTGACAACCTTTTACATCTGTGTGCATGTAAGATATTGATGACAGAACGAGTGTCCGTACTGTTGAGTGTGTCTTTTTTTACTGGATAGGATGTAGTCACTAAAGAGAAGTGGATATTTTGGATCTTGTCTGGGGTTAATTATTAAATCCATGGCTACCCTGGCAGTTCTGACAATGACAAAAACCTGTCAAAATCAGTCTTTTGGAAATGGCTACAAAGTGCTAGAAGTGGAGCTTTGAGGTGGAAGATGGTGAAAACTCATTCAATGACTCTTTCACCTTTCACAAAATGTTCTTTTACTACTGGAAATAAATAGTGGCAATGATTTTTTTCTGTCTTCTGGTGGGTGGGGATTCATTTTATTTCCAAAATGTGTTTCTAATTACTTTGATGCCAACTAGCAGTGCATAATAAAAGGCAAATAAATTAACCATTTCACTCTAAACAAAATCTTAGACTCACAATGTAATTCAATTGCAGGAAAAGTCTTCTGACAGTAAATAAAATTTTATAGTACATGTAAATAACAGTTCAAGTGACTCAATTTAGCAATGACAAAAGCTGTTTTCAATGCAGAGTAATTGTTCAAATTGCCCCCTTTCACCAAAAAAATAGCAGATAAAATGAGCCAATTTACGTAGCACTGACAAGGATTGTTTTCAACTCTAGGCATTCTGTTAAAGCTGTTTAAAATTAAGTAGATGGTTGCCAAATTGATGCAATTACTTAGACATCATAAAAAGGGTTTTAAAACTATAAATGCATCTGCTAACAGTATTAAATTGAGGCAATTAACCAACGGGAGTTTTAACCTTCATCTAGCCACCAGGAATCTATTTGGACATGAGAGGTACTTTCATATATGTCTTACTGTACTTTATATTGGTAATTAAGCAGGGGAATTACCTTGAGATAAATTACCAGTTTGTGCTTCCAAAGGTGTGCGTAGCCATAGCCAGCATGAAACAAGACACTGCAGATGCTGTGTTCACATTAATTGATGCTTCATGAACTGAGGTTATATTATTTCCCCATTACATTTCATTCATGTACATTTTGTTATTTAGTCAATATTTCTCAAGTGGAAAGCATCTGGAACCAAACCCATTCCATTAGAGGAGAGCAACTGTACAAAATGAGGCATGTGGAGTTGCACTGGTTGTTTCCATCTCTGGAGGAGTGCTTGGTGCTGCACAAACTAGGACTCTTGCCTGTCATAGGCGGGCTTTGGTAGCTATGCTGTTGTTTTCAAAGGATCTCTATATATGATGTATTTAAAAAGGATTATGGGAAACAAAAACCCTGTTTCCAGAACTATTTGGTATAACATATAATGTGAAATAGAGCTAATGTTAGAGCAGGAACGGAGCACTGCCACCGAAACCCGGTTCAAATCTTTTCAGGGTTGTGCTGTCCGGTGTGGGGCTAGTCACGTAGACACAGAAACATCAAACAACATTAGTCCCACGGATTAATGGTCTTTTAAGCCTCAGTACAAATGTAAGATTGGGAATCATAGAACACTTAAGTAAATGCTTAGAAGGGCAGATTTTAATTAGTAAGTTTCCCACAACCCTAAGTCTCTTCTTTAGCTATTGTTCATCCCAAACGTGTGGGATTCCTTTGCTAAGGATGGACCAGAATCCATTTGTCCTGGTTCTTACTTGTAGGAGGGGATCGTCTCCTGGAAGAGAACTCCAAACTCAAAATACTGCTCTGGCACCTTAGAGGTGTAAAAGAGAATTACAGAAGATCATTAAAAATAACAATTTCTATTCCTTGTTAAAACTTCCATATCTCTAAAATTTTATGGTAATGTCATCATCCTGGTATCTTCATAACACTCCTTCTTACACTAGTCAGACTTACACTCTGATGATTTTTCTAAAATAACATGATTGAGATCATCAGAGGTCATACTGAAAAGCTTTCATATATAGTTCCACAGAATTCTGTCCTGAGTCCATTTAATATTTTCATTAAAGTCTTGGATGGAGGAATGGAGTTTGTTTATTAAATCTGAGTCTGGGATGCACTGCAGGCACTTTAGGAGACAGGTCTAGAATTCAAAATGATCTCAAAAATTGTAAAAATGGCTTAAAAAGTGGGAGGCTTTTCAAAAGTGGAAAATGTTAGAGTTAGGTAGGAATAATCAATAGCAGAAAATCAAGACAGGAAAAGACAGATTAAGAAATCGTCCTCTTAAGAAAGAGGATTTTAGCAGGTTATATACATAGAAAGTATGGTTGTACAGCTCATTAATCAATACTTTCATTCTGCTCAACAGTAAATAACACACCACAATACATCTATCGTGTCCATTTTTGGGGTGCTGCAAGTCAAGAGAAACATGGAAAAGTTGGATGAAATTTCAGAAGGAATCATCAGAAGAATCAGGAAGACATGACTTGTGGGGAAAGAGTGAATCAGGCAGGTTTTCCTAGTTTGGAAAAAAGGCAAACTGAAGAGACATGGTTACAAGCTGAAAATTTTAAAATGTTTTTTGTAAAGAAGTCAATGAATTGTTCTTACACACATTGGACATAAGATAAGCTATGAAAAGCTGGGGCAAAGAAAATTTAGGACATATAATAAGCAAAATAAGGCAGGAGAGTTAAGAGAGCAGTGAAAACACTGTTGGGGGTTTTAAGAACAAATTAAACATCTATTTGAGGAATGAAATATTGTAGACCTTGTTATTGGACATTACAAAGGGAAAATTAGATGACCTTCCAAGGTCCCTGTTAGCTTCATTTTCTGTGACTATTCATGTAAGACATTTATTAACAAAAACTTTAAAAAAGAAGTCTTTCAACCTCAAATGATCTTGTTCAAATGTTAAATTGTTCAGACTATGCATATATTGACACTCTTCTTCCATTTTCAAAATGCTATCTTTATATTTTAACTGAAATAATCAGATGCCAAGAGCACAAGACAAGGAGAATTGTCTCAGCCTGAAACATACACAAACCTACAGGAAAAAGTATTTGGAATTCACTGACTGCTGAGATTATTTTCTCATCAATAGACAGCATACAAGAAAAATTCCTTTTTTCTTAGTCTTTGTTTCTTATTTTTTTATTTGTGCATTTATTTATTCAGTTTGACTTGCAGCAACACTGTTCATTGCATTTTGTATGAAGACTTATTCTGGCTTGATATCTCTAGAATGTGTCCCTCTATTCCTTAGTCAGTCAAACTGAGCCAGTAGGATTTCATAATTTCATACAATATTTTGCCTATTTCTTTTATTTTAGAAAGAAAAAAGTTTCCCTTCCTCCCTTCTTCTCTTCCTTCCTCTCTTCCTCCTTTCCTGTCCCTCATTCCTTTCTCTTCTCCCTCTTCCTTCACTTACTTTCTTCTGAGATTTTTAATTTAGGAAAATCTTACAGTAATTTTAGAAATATTTTGTACAAGTATGCCCTTCTCATTTTGTTTTATTGAGGCCTCTGATTCCAGTTGTTGCTGTTAATCCTTTTCATTGCTATGATCTTGGTTTGATGTTGCAGGATTCAAATGCTTTAAAAAAAAAGGTTGGAGTCTTCAAGAGTAAAATAATTTTTTTTTCTTGTGCTAGTAAGAATATTTTTATTTCTCTGTATTCACCTGCATACCATTAATATTCTCAGACATAATTTATTTTTCTGCTGCCTGAAAAAGACAGGATTGGAATTTAATTATTGTTCCTTGGACTTCCTCTGGGGAAACCCCTGCACTCCAAAGTAAAACAGTAATGTTGATAAAACTCTCCTTCCAGTTGTCCTAATCTGAGAGATTTTTCTTCTCTGTTAATATCCTTCTGTTTCTCCTACCTCACACACTGCTTTCTGTGTGAATGGCTCATGATGGATAGATATCCTGAGGTTTTTCCATCCTCCCAAAATTTTCAGTTTTTTTTTAAAGCTGAGAAAATTGCTTTCTATTGGTCTTATTTCATCACTTTCCTTTTGTTCCTTGGTGTTGTATAAGAGTGCAGTTTAATTCTTGCCCTTTCAGGCTCTATCTTCTCCTTATTTTCCTTTGTCTTGCTGCATGTCCTTCTTGCTCTCTCTCCTCCTTTCCAACTCTATTTTCTGTCTTGGCACTCTAGTTCTCCAGAGTTACACTCCAGGTTCACTCCAACCCTGAAAGAAAGCATACACAGTCTTACTGCAAGTGAGAGCATTCAGGCAGCTTTTTCAATTGCACAGGGATGAAGAAACTCAGAGAAGTGTCTTTCGACTTTTTTTTTTTTTTTTTTTTTAGCACTGTACTATGGACTGTAGCTTTTTTTTTTTTTTTTTTAAGTAAGGTTTATAGGTATGCAAGTTAAAAGTTCTTATTCAGGATATTTGGATATTTCTGGCTATTTATATTTCTCATAAAAGTACAAAATCTAAACTCTTGCTGTTCAATAGGCCACAGAAGTACTCAAAAGTGGAAGTCTTCTTGACTTTATGCCACCTGAACTGTTTGTTATTTCATTTTGCCAAGCTTATTTGTGTTATACTTTGGGGATTTTTTCACACTTATTTACATTTCTTTGTATATTGTACCAGCTTCAATGAAACAATTGTTTTCAGTGTCTGAGATAGGCCTAGCATCATGAGATTAAGGTCTATTTCAAACCTTGAGATTTTACCAGACTACAGATAATAAATAAATGAACAGATCACACTAGTTGTGAGACCCAGATGCAAAATAAAATATAACCAAGTGAAAGAACTCTAAAATTATTTCTTGAAATCTTGGTTTTCCTCTACCACAAAAAAATGGAATTTTGATGGAATATGAATAGCCATATTTCACTATATTTTCATTCATCATATTAACTCATCCAAAAGACTCAAAAGGTGAGTGAAGTGCCCAAGCAGAGCTCCACTCCCTTAGAAAAGTTAAGAAGCACAGTTTCCATCTGAGAATCCAGTTTTCCCACAATACCTGGAGTTCCCTTAAATTTGTGGCTTTTTGTGGGGTCCACTGTGCATAAATGTCACTGTGACTAGGCTCTATTGTATGCAAATGTCTGTGGATCCCTAGAACTATTCTCTATTATTTTTCTGCAAGCGATTAAAATCTTGGACTGCTGCCTGTCATTTGTTATTCATTATTCATCAATCAAAAAGTTTGTGTCACAGGCAGAGAGCAGGAACAATCCAACAGGCTTGGGTAGCATAATGCATAATTAAAATGAATAATTTCAGTCAACAAATTCAAAATCTAGTCTCTTAGTAATGCTTCCAAATAAACCATGGTTGTTGATAAAAGATGGCTTTGCAAAATTTTGGCAAATAGAAAATAAAAGAGGAAAGGAAACTCACTTTTTTTACTACACAGTTAATTTAACCATTTGGTTCACTACTGGAACCTAGTTCTAAGCAAGTGCATTACTGAGGTCAGTACAGGCTTCAAGAACAGATTGAGCAGCTGGGAACATTGTACTTCCTTTTCCAAAGCTAATATTAGTCTATATTGATGAATATTAGCCTACTCATTAACCACCCCACAGTTTGTATTTCTTATTTAGCTAGTTGGATTCTGATTTAGTTGTGATTTAGGTTTATCTAAAAATGGTCCTTTCAAAATGTTCTGTGTTATAGAGTTGGTATCATTCAGTGCAGTGCAGAGGTGAGAGCACTTACCTTGAAAGGAAAAAAAAAGAGTGAGACAGTTGAGTGATTCTATGCTAACTTTTAACTTTTAGGAAGGATAATACCTAGAAAGGAAATTTCAAGTGGCAGATTTAAATGAGAAAACTTACCTCTCCTGAATGGTGGAAAATCTTGTATTAATTTCATACCTTTACTTGATAAATTCATTATTAGAATTCAAACTACAAATAATTTAGAATAGTAGCTTAAATCTATTGCTTTAAGTCATTAAAATGTCTCTGAGTGAATGTCTTTATATGTTGACCTACTTTTATACCTTGTTACCCAAGAAGCATCCCTTACTTTCAGCATAATAATACCTTAAGTAAAATGCAGATGAAGACATGACTTGAACAAGTTTGATAAAAACATGCAGACATCTAGCTTCTCTGAATCTCTCATGGATGGAATAATAATAAAATGGTAAAATAATGATTAAAAATCAATTTGAGTTTTGATGATCCTCATGATGTGTGGTGGATGCAAATTATAAATTCACAGTACATAGAACTTGGTTGTTGCAGAGAGGATCAAAGCTTATAAGGTTAAAGTGTTGACTGGAAGAGAAGATCTGTAATAGATCTGGAGAGTAATTGTATTACCAGGGCAATGTTTTCTGCTCTCCTTTTTGGAAATAGAAATAGAAAATAATAGAAAAATAGAAAATAATCTGTACTATAGGTTAAATAACTAACATCACAACTACAATGTTTTGCAAATGGTCTTGCCTATGTTTGTCCCTATTTCAGACATTTATTTGAACAAACAAAAATGTAGTTTAGCCCCTTCAAAATCTACAGGTAAAAATTCCCAACTTTTCTCCAGAAATTAACCTTTGCCATCAAAAACAAAAACAAAACAGAACAGCAACAACCACAACAAAAAAACAATGCTAGTTGAACTGGTTCTTGTTTATTTGGGATCTATGAGGATGGTTGTGATTCTACCCTCCATCTAGACTGATCGCCTCAGCACAAACTTACTGGCACATAACAGGAAAGAGATATCATATTTCTGAATCTCATCTCATCTGGCTGTGGTGACAGTCACTGTCTTTGGTGGACTAATAGTAGGATTCATCTGCCCCCAATTAGTCATATAAGAGTTACAGGGGTATGTCTCTGCTTTTTACCCTTGGCTCCTTTTACATTCAGTGGAGATAAATATTCACCTCCAGAAGGTCATTTTTTTCTCATCCCCATAAGCAAGAGAGGTCACATGAATCGTTTACTGGAGGCTCTTACTTCTCTCTATTGACTCTACAGAGCCAAGAGTAAGTAGCAAGACTGGGATTTCTGACTGCTGGAGGACTTCGGTAAAAACAGATGAATCATACCCAAATTTTCTTCTTAACCACTAAATTTCTGAAATTTAGAGACTTCAACTCTGCAGGAGAATTACTAGCAAGGGAGTTTCCTTTGATGGCTGTTAATGTGTATTCATGGTGAGTCCCTAAGTGTTGCCTTGGATCATACTGCTGAGCGATTTCCTCTGAGTGATGTCTCTCTGAAGATCATTACTCATGCAGTAAAATGCTACACAATTTGTATCAAGAGAGAAAGCTATGCAATAGCCTAGTAGTGTAGTAGCATTTTGTAGGCAGAATTCATACAGATTGAGAAGTGAAGAGTTCCACATCTCTCCAGCTGATACTACTATACCCTTTAGTCAAGAGGTTCCTGCCGCGATTGAGAGAAGGAGACCATGCAGGAATGTAGGCAAGGTCCAACTTTATTCGGATCAGTATATTCTTTTATACCATTCTTAACTCCTGATCGCTACCGTGTACATATGCGATTGGCAGGCGGGTAATTAGCTAATACATATTGCAAAACCTAAGCTCATGATTGGTTGTTAGCTGAGGCGATGAGACGGCTTTTTCATTCCCTTCTTTTCAAGGTCCCTTTCTGCCTCCGATAACAGCACGCATTCTGTTTCAACAGGACTTCTGCTGATCTCGTTGTTTATATATTTTGCAATCCCCTCTGCATGGGTTTCAGCACGTCCACTTCGACTTCTTCCTTAATCGTCCTTCCAAGTGCGCTTGGTCCAGTTCCCTCATCTCCCCCTTTCTGTTGTACTACAAGAACGCGCCGCACCGAGTTAGTTATTAATCCTTGAAAACACTGCAGTAAACAGGGCAGACATAATAATAAAAGGACAAGAACAGCTAGGGCATATACAGCAGTTTTTACCAGACTTCGTATCCATCCAGATAGAACTTTATTACTAAATGGAACCCAGGAGGTATCTCTGCCTGGGTATTAGTCACGTGCTCTGTTTAGGGCCTTGAGTATGTCATAACAAAATCCTGCGAACAGTGAAGTTAAACCTCCCGTGTCTGATATTTTTTGGACGCTTACAGTTGTATGAAGTAGATGGAGCAAACACTAGCTAGTGTAGCAGTTAATAGTAACAGTTTGCATTGATTTGCATCAACACATTTGCCTGTGAGGATTCAAGACAGTAGGGAGTGAAAATAGGAATTGAAAAGATAAATAAGAAAGGCAGGAGAATACTGGAAATTGTGTATTGACCTTACTGTGAGGAATTGCAGGAATCTTCATACTGTTTTTTCAAACTTTGCTTAGAAGGAAGCCATGGACACTTTAAAGGGCTTAATTGGATTTTTTTTGGATTAAAAAATAAAAAAGATGGAACAAGTTGCCTAAGGATTGTGTTTAGAACAGCTAAGCTGATACCTTTTGTCATGTCAGTTATTTGCAGTATGTTTCCCTAGTGGAAATGGCCTCAGGAAGTGACTTCTAAATCACTCACCTAATTATTCAAGTGGAAGGATAATATTTTTACATTGAGAAAGTTTTAGTCTTGTTGCTGAACAAATTTTGCAAACTCAGCAGAACATCTGACTGTTTTCAAGTAGAGGCTCTGTTAGCTGAAATATTCTATTTGCAACACTCAAGTTTAAGTACAGATTTTGGTTAGCAATAATTTTTCACTTCGTATTTATAGGTTAGAATGTTTATCCTGAGGCATTTCACTTCTTGGGGAGCAATTTCAAATTTCAAACCAGGATATAGCCCAGTGACCTCTTTGACCGTGATTAGAATAAGAGACCTGCAAAATGTATCCTCTAAATTTGGTTGCTAAGGTTATCAAGCTAAAGGCTTTGCTTGCATGTTCACCCTTACTTGATGTTCAGACACAAACACACTCTTCTTTAGGAATATTCATATCAACAGTGCTGTCGTTGCTCATGATTGGAAGTCAAGACCAACATTAATACGCAACCATAGTGCACAAATTCCAACATAATTTAATGAATACGTTATGTCCCTTAACCTTTTGCCTTCATTTTCTGTTCCTTTTCAGAGCTTGAAACCCCCTGGAAAAGATAGTAAATTGTCGAGTCTCACTTTTTTTGTTGTGACACTGAAAGTATTGTATATTTTTGTATCATTAGACAGCAGAGAGAAAACTAATGTTCACACTAGGCGTAAAAATAAAAGACAAGGTAATTGCTCCAGGAAACTTGTTCAGTTGCTGCCTTCTAACACTAGAGGGAAGTGTACGTAAAGGCACTAAAGACAGAGCGGAGTGCACTTTGGTAATTTGTAGGTGAATGGCATTTGCTATTAAGGTGATGAGGGTTTAGGGTCACTGATATGAATAAGGAACCATGTACAAAAAAAGAAAAAGAAAAAAAAAAAAAGAAGGAAAGGAAAAAAAATGACCAGACTAGAAACACTTTTTTTGCTTTTTAGGTACAGTTTGCTTAGACATCAGAGTATGGCAGGTTGGCAGGTTTTATGCACAGGCACTGTGATCCGCCCACCAATTAGCTCTAGAGCCTTTTCAGAAGCATTAAGACCTTCATTGATTTTCCATCTCTACTTTGGTGTACTCAAGAAACATCTGCAAAAGAAGGAAAAGGATTGCTAACTAAAAATGTTTTAAGGATGCATGCTCCATGGCATTTGTGACAGATTAGATTTACACAAAGGAGTATTTAATCTTCTTTGTGGGGTGCCTGAACTTTATCCCGTAAGTGCTATTCTTCACTTATCGTGGCACATTATGAAGTAGGAGGCTGTACATACAAAAAGGACCCCTTTGTGATTTTATGCTAAACTGTGTGAATTCTGATCCAGTGGTCACTAGAGGTAGAGCTCTATGACTTCACTAAGCTTTAAACATATACATTAATATACATAATCATACTGAGTAAGTGTCCGTTAAAGCTGAAGCATAAAAAGAAATAGAAAGCATAGAAAGACGAATTGCTTTCAGAAAGTAAAGATGGACTAAGTATTATTTTCTAGCACCTGTCATCTGTGTAATCATCTGTTTCAAATCAAAATCTTGGTAAAGGACCTGCTCTCTAAAAATTTCACTTAGGAGTACCCTGGGAATCAGTAGGCAGTTTTGGTATATAGGACAGTTGTTCCTCAGAAGAAGCTCTTGTAAAATCTGATATATGCTAAAATAAATGACTTATACGGTACATTAAAAAAAAAAAAAAGTTTTAAAAATATTTTGTTCTAAACAATTGAATAGCTGCATATTGCATGAGGAAAGTAAGTATTCCCTTCAGTCAAAGTGTTATTTCAAGATTATGTCTTCAGACACACTGAAAATATCAAAGTGAATTACCTGGTTATTTCTCACACAACACAAATTAACATTGTTACTAAAATCATCGACATGCTGAAAAACTAGATTTTATTCTCAGTTCTTGCAGAGTCCATACTACTTCTGGCAAATGGTTTAACTACAGATCCTGTATTGTTCTATTCTTTCTAAACTCTGTGAGAAATTCATATAATCCAGTACTCACGTAATTTGAGTTTATATATGTGATGAAATACATCTTCTTCAAATCCTCACACACTAACTTCCCCCAAAATGTACTTGCTTTGGACGTGATCAGATCTATACCTGTCAGTGTTTCTGATCCCTCCATAGAAATTTTATCCTGCTGTATCCATAATCCCATTCAGTGTTATTTGTCTAAATTATGTTTGTTTTTACTTTGAATGTAAGAAGAAAAAGTAAAGATTTCAATTCTAATTCTTTCCAAAATAATAAAAATATACTAAGCATACTATGTAAATGTATAGTATACAGCATATATATATATATATACATACAGTAGTACACTATTTCAAGTCTCCAAAGAAAGCACTTCTTAGATAAGCAATAGAGACAAAACTGAATTTATCATTACAGAGGCCATATTCCTCAGCCTGAAGGAACTCAAATGCACATCTAGAAAACCAACTAATCACAAGCTACTCAAAATCTCAGGTATTTCTCTCTTGCTGAATATTATTGCTCAGTGAAAAAAAGGTCACATAGACTTATTAGGAATACTTACTGCATGTTAGGAAAAATAAAGTATAAGGTTAAAAAGGATAAGGGCATATTAAGACATATTGTGGCTGAAAGATGATATAACTGTAAAGAGCTAAAACAGTAGAGATCAGTTTATTTTCATGAGTTAATGACAGTAGAACTAGGAACCCTCCCCAGCAGCAAGAAACCTTATGGGGATCATTGAACAGTATAATAAAGAAGCAAAGGGTTAGGGGAGGAAATGGCACTCTGTTGGGTTTATTTTGCCTGGGTAGACATGAATAATATTTCCATCATACTAAAGATATGTAGGTAAAGCAGGCATTAAACCCCCAAAATAAAATAGTCTAAGGGCTGTTTGTTCACAGCACCCAGGTACTGAACATGGATGGGACAGACTGCCGAATCTGGAAGAGTTAGGTTGAGCTTTCAAACTTTGAATGTCTTGAGATGTCCCCATCACTTGATTTTCTGTGTCATTTCACTTGCAGCTGGTGTTCATGCACATAAGACTTTGCTGACTGCAGGCTGGAATATTAACATATTCCATGCAGTTTTAATTCACTGGCTTTATTTCAATTCTTATACTTCATGTGGGGTTCTGTCTGGAAACAAATGAACATGTCTCTTGGCACACAAACATTGTGATTGCATTTTTTTAAGTCTCAAGTTTGCTTCTTTTCAGTTGCCAATATATTGTTTTTTTCCCCCACGAGTAGCTCTCCTTTGAGGAGGAATCAGAAGGGTGTGGGGAGAAATATACAATATTGGAGCATTTTAAGGCTACTGATAATGCAGAAGAGCAGTGCCTGAATCTGCTTTTTCTAATTCTGATGTCATAAGACTGGGATTGCCGCTTCCTCTCACTGTGTGATGACAGAACCTTGGTCTGCAATTCAGTGGCAGTCAGGGCTCGCCATTGTCTGCTGTCTTGTCATGCTGAATGAAAGTGTCTCAAAATCTTCTTGGACAATACTTTTAGTTCCTCTGAAATCTATTTGGACTCTTTTTCTCTGCCTGGATGTATAGCTTTTTCTGTACCTTGTTGTTATCTACCTACTGGTCTCCATTAACATTGCAGTGATGAATATCTGTGTAGCAGTATATCAGGATTATTATTAATCTGTGCAGGAAAGCATAAGAATGCTTTCCTTTTCCGCTTGCTCAATGGTAGTTTAATGCCCATTTGGGAAGAAGGTTACTCCTACTTTTTTTAATAATGCTGTTATGAGGAATTAATATGCATTCTGGGAATAGGAAACCTTTGTTCAGAATTCTCCCAGAAAGGAGTCTGGCTCCCTCTTCTCTGCTTACTTTCTGACTCAATGATGTGTGCTCCTCACCACCGTCTCCCTGCTCTCCAGGGATGCAGGCAAACATTGATCTCACCCTCCATAGCCTATGGCTTAGTGGTTAAGGTACTCAGGTGGAATCAGAGATGTGGCATCGTTCTCCTGGGATTGACTAAATAGTAAAGGCATTATTTCCACGCGGATCATTTCAGCAATGTGGATGTTGTGCCCTACTGCTACAATCCCTCTTGCTTTTTTTCCAGGCCCTTGTACATGAGAGGCCTTTAAACTGGATCCTGGGTGGATGAAGGCTCCTGACATTTACACTTGAGTCATCCACACTCCCAGTAGAAGCAGCAGTTTCCAAACTTGACCTGTCCTGTTCAGTCATTTAACTCAATGGAAGATAGAGACTTTTCTTTTACACAGAAGGCTCTACCATCTGTACAATCTTTCTCTACTGACTGTGTAAGAATTGAAACAGTTATCTAAGGTTGAATAATAGGCGTTCTGCATCTCCTCAGGCAGGAACATAAACCATTCAAGTAGCATCCTACTCTTAATTTTCTCTTCCTGGGTTTAAGATCTAAGATAGAAATGGCACTGGAGGTAACAGGATCAGCTTCTGCCGGCTTTCAGAGCATGCCAGCTGAGACAGTGCTCCAGTGCTAGGCATTTGCTGTACCAGCTCATCTGTAGAAGAATGGAGAAGGAAGGTTGGATTGTATCATGATTTCACAGAACAAAATATCTTCCTGGAACAAAAGGAAAGTATTATGTTGTGGAACTCATCCATTTATTTGTTCTTCTAGTGTAAGGAAAATCTCTCTAATATAGCGAGATCTAAGAAACTTATTTTGGCTAGACTTCTAGCAAAAAGAAAAAATAAATAAAAATAAAAAAATAAAAAAAATCTTCTTCATTTCCTGCCTTCTTCCACTAGCTAGTATGCAATGACAGCCTTATTCATTACAGCTGGTAACATTTCTTTCAGACACAATAACCTGAATATCCAGCACTGAATACTCATAAAATTTTAAGACACAGCTTATATACAGGCCTTTTTAAATAATGAGACAGCTCCTGGGAAGCACCTACAATCTTTGCATCCTTATGAGCATCTGTAGATCATCCCTTCAGTTTAAAATAAGTTGCATATCTGGGTACCCAATTTGTTCAATTTCAGTGAATTGATTCCACAGTGGATTCAGCTCCAAAACGTAACAGTAACAATTGTCATACTTAAGATTGTCAGGAAGGGCGTCCCTTAGAGACAAAGCAAAAATTGATTATATGAAGCTCAGCACTGAGAGAAGTTTATTTTTAACTTTGTTTTCCTCATTTAGTTTTTTTGGGTTTTGGGTTCTTTTTTTTTTTCTCTTTTCCTTTATAAATATGGCAGTAATTGGTAGTAATACTGAATTCTGCTGAATCCTTATATCTAGCTGTAGATTGCATTTTTTTCAGGAGATGAATTCCTAACCTGCAAATTATGAATACAAGCAGATGCAACTGATCATGCAAAGTCTTAGCTTCGCTGTACATACTTGATCAGAATTTATGTTATGCCACAATAGCTGACGTATTTAAAGTGTGAGGACAAACTTTCAAATTGGCAAGTTTCATCCTTTAAATGTTGAAAGAACTTAATATAATGAAAAGCAGTAAATTAGAAAATGAAATCCTTAAAATAACATTTCTCCAATTTGGAATGCAGGACCAACTATGATTACTCATTGCCAAAACTGTAATTTGTCATTCTGATATAAATATTACAAACAACCAATATTAAAAATTTGTGTTAGGAAAAATTTCCTCTGTCCATTCAAATTATTCTGTGTTTTTGTATTGTACTCTGAGTGGGCATGAACATTGCTTTTTATGAAATCTGATTTTTGTGGTACCTGTAGACCAGGTCACTTAAACTTAATAACATGTGTTTTTTTTATTTTTTATTTCTACCTTCCTCAAATACAAAAATAGACTTAATTAGATAAACCAGAGAAAATAAATTAAAAAATCTGTTGTTGTTTTATCTTGGGTGTGTTTTAATTGGTGAAAACATATTCACTCATGATAGTTAGCTGCAGGATCAAATTTTTTGTAGGAACAGGTGCCTGGAGTGAATAGTGTGTTTTGTTTGTAAAAGTGAGGGAAATGGTCATAGGGCTGAATTGAGCAGAGGATCTTTGGGGGCCACCAAAGCCACCTTTTTCTTTCAAAAAGAGAAAGTGGTTGCCTGTGAGTAATAAAAAAGGAAAGGCCCGGAGTGTGAATGAAAAGAGCAAAATCGAACTTCAGAAGGATGGTTCAAAAAGTAAAGCAGAATCAAGAAAAGTGATATTGCTGTGGTAAGACCACAGGCAAAAAGGAATTTTTATGAGAAGATGATGAGAAGAAGGCCAAAAAAATTAATCATGGTGACAGTTCGATCATATTTCCATATTACGCAGCTTCACTTTCTTGCAGGCTGATTTCTTTCTGAGCTGTCTTTCCTCTCTCTTCCTCTCGCTCTCAAACAGGCTGAATTTGAACAGTTGAGAACGAAGAGTCAGTGAGATGAAACAGGAAGAACTGTGAAGCTACAGCTGATAAAAGTAGAAATGAAAAACTATATGCCAGCCTGGTATATATAATATTCTCAAAGAAATTGTCCATTAATACAGAAAGATCAGCATCTGCAGAATAGTTTTCTGCACATTTATCTCAATTCTTTATCATTTTTTTCTCTTCTGCTGCTTACAAGAAATGAACCACAGTAAATCCAACTTTTTCTGTAGAAGGGATTTTAAGCAGTCATTCTTTGAAAGGGGAAAATAATACTAACAAAGAATAAATCTTAGCGATTGTGGACCATGCCAAGACTGACTTCCTTAATACTTCAAAGCTTCACAAAACCTTTAATAGGTCTTTACAGTGTCCTGCTTGTCACAGTATTCTCTATAGTGAGAGATGAAGTTAAGATGATTATATGTCACTGAGATTCCTAATCCAAAGTGACCTTTGATCTATTTTTAACTTTCAACAGGTTTTATTTGTTTACTTTATAAAGAACTGACTTAATTGCATGTCATTCAACTTACATTAGATATTCTATGTTGTGGAAAAATTAAGCATACTGGGGTTTATTTTAACATTTATTCATTCACTAAGGCAGGAGTGATCCACTGGATATAAAGAGTATGCTATGATATTTAGAATGGTTAAGTGCTTCTCTACATAAAATCATATATTCTGTGGAGCATATCATTAATCTAAATGCAGGCATGCTAGATACTAGTGAAACATTTTCATGGACAATGGCATAGAAAACATAAAAATGGCTAGACAATGAAGCTTGAAAATCAACAGTGACTTCCAAACTCTAATACTGATTAGAAACGGGCTTAGTTCATTTAAATGCCATATGGAATTCAGCTCAGCTAGTACTAGTTATTTAAAGGTCTCAGCAAATCACTTAGATCCTCTTTATAATCATCGCCAAGAGAAAGTGCCTCAGAGAAAAGATTCTCTTTTTTGACTGACTCTTCCCTCATTAACTATAGTGGGAACAGTGAAACCAGCTTAGATTAAATGAATTGGTTTGTAGGTCCAAAGACTATCAGGTCTTAAGAAAAAGGAATATGTCAAATACTTACAGGGAATCACCTTAGACAGGAGGTTTGGATATATTAACCTAAGACAGTGAGAAAATGTTGCAAAGAGAGTTGTAAGACTTATAATAACTTGTGCTCCCAATTTAGCCAAGGATTACCAAAGTCTGGAATTTAAACAACACTGGTCACAGTGAATTCAGTTAGGCACTTTTGAAAGATTGCAGAATAGGGGCATGACACAATAAGTTGCAGCAAGAGTGTTATGCAAGGAACAGCTGGGTTATCTTGGACTCTTATTTAAGCCTAAGCAGAATGACTTTAAGAAGGACTAAAAGAAGAAAGAAAAACTGTTTTCATTTCACAAGAGATAATTGCTTTAAGATTGGAAAGTATGTATTACTTTGTCATGTAGGTTTTTGAGGGCTTCCAGCCTTCCCATCCTTTTCCTGTTGAGATCCTCAGCTTTGAACATCTAAATAGCCAAAGGGACGAATTCTCTAGACTATAAAATTGGAAAACACTTTTAATCTCTCCATCTCCCAAGAGGCCAAATAGGGCAACTTCTTTTTTGTTGTTAGTCTGTTTCACACAGGAAAATCAACCACCCATTTAAACACTCAGCCAAAACAGCTTACACAAAGCAAAGCTTCCAACAAGGAAATTTAAAGCTATGACCAAATATTATTCTCTTTATTGCTATTGGGAAATGTACTGCACTTAGATGCTCTTCTTGTTTAACCAAGGCAACTTGAATTAAACCTTAAAATGAAATATATGTTTTGGAAATCAGTCTATACCCCTAGAGGAAAAACTTAATCCAGTAAATTTTCCTCCACCCCAAAAAGAAATTGAGTAAAATGGGCACTAAACAGAACTTTGCACAGTAATAGCTGCAGGGAACAGAGATTGATTGCCCTCTCAGTAATTAAAATTACATAATAAGCTTTCAGTCATCACCAATACAATCACTCAGACTTCAGCAAGTGCACATTAAAGGCTTGATAAAGTTTCTAGGTGACAATTGAATACAGTGGTAAGAATCCTTTCTTCCTGAAATGGATGCAATTAAAGATTGGTGACTAGTTGATTTTCTGTTCACCAGCTGAACAAAATAATAAACTGAATTCATTTGGATCAAGCAAATTTTGTATTTTGGCTTTTTGTTTCCCTCCAAACCAGAAAAAAAAAAAAAAAAAAAAAAAGGTATATGTTTAATGAAGCAGTACACTGAACATGAACAGAATATTTGACTTTCAGGCAATTTAAGATCAGCAAAGGAAATGAAGAGCTAGAATTAGTGACGGTTTTGTCATTGATCTTCTTTGATCCAATTTCTAGGGCTTAGCAAAATCCTCAAGAAGGTCATGGTAATTTCTGTGTGTGTTTCTTTCTTGAGAAGATTTGAACCGATATATCTCGCAAAACTTCCCTAAATACCAGGCTGGTATAAATGCCATCATCTCACACTGAGGTGCCCTGTGTCTCTTATTGGTCATATTCTATCCCACATTAATATTAAAAGGCTCACTGGAGCAGCGATGAGAATGAAAATGTCCCACAACCAGTGACAGAGCCCAGAAGATCAAGCTAGGGAGTGCAATGATTCACTCCTTCACATGATGGTTCGATGAATTTTAAATAGTTTACGCTGAGCACAACAGCTCTAACAGACTAATAGTACTTTATTGGTGTGTGGCAGATGTGAGTTCAGATCCCTTCAGGCAGAAAGGCTTGATCCCTGGTCCCTCATGCAGTGAATAAATGCCTAAGCTCGTGGATAAAAAGGAATGGTAATAGCATCGTTCCCGCAAACACATTCATTTGTCTAAAAATATTTGAAGAAATTGGGCCAGTTCTTGAAGAATTTCTAGTTGAAAGAAAACAATTTTTCAATGAAAAAGTTATCTGAATAAATTAAAAGCAAACATAAAGCATTAGGTTGTATATGGCATCTCCAATCTTCTGTTTTAATATGGAAACCTTTAGTCTCATAGGTATTTTTGGCTAAATGATTCAGATTATTACAGGTAAGAGTTCCATTCTTCACCGTCATCGATCCCTTCCCCAGTGGCGTGCAGCACAAATACACTGTCTCAGCAATCATTTTCTGTAGGAGTCCCAACAAGCAAATGAAAATTGAACAGGATTGGGCCAATTGTTGCTCCCTGCAGCACTCCTGAGACCAAACCTTCTCTGATAAAAACCCTCCTTGTGAGCTCCGCACTTTAATATTCTTAAATTTCTGTGAGTGAAAGCTTGCTTGTCTTTATTTTTTTTTTTTTTCTCCAAATCTCCATGGGAAGAAAACACTCTTCCAAGTGGATGGCTTCCCACAAGATAAACCCATCTTGACAGTGCAACTAATTGGCAGGGCTTGCAGGGATTCTAAGCAGAGAAGAAAAAGGCAGCATGGGCAATCTACGCACGCTACTTTAGAAACAGAATTCCTGCATTTCATCCTAAAACCATATGGATTGGACACAAGAGAAGAGGTTGAGCTTCTGTTAAGCATGCCATAGCTGATCTTCCCTTTTGATTCCTTCATTGTCAAATTGGTATTTCTCATAATAACGTTATGAGGGGAGGAAAGAAGAAATAAAATTCACACACCCTTGCTATTCTATTGAGCTAATTTTATTCTTGTTATTCTGGAAATATACAGAAGAGAGAAAGTAGATATCCTTTTCATTCTTTGTCCTGACAACTGTGCAGACCACCCTAACATTGCTCACATTGCTCCCTTTCCTGTGAAGAAACTTCTGCACAGAAAGCAGAGGGGCAGGAGATGGCTCACCCAAAGTGTGATGGGTCTGCATCATCTGCATCATGTTACTGATAACCAGAAATCCTATGCAAGAGACACGGTTGTTGTTGTTGCTTACAAAAGTCACAAAGACAATGAGATTTCTATTTTATTTATTTATTTATTTATTTATGCCTTGGGATATTCAGTGTAACTATAAAATCCCAGAGACTTGCAAGATGTGTGAGGATATATCCAAACTGACAGGAGAGAAGGCATCACCCTCTGGGACCTTCTAGCTTTGTTGCAAGCTTTACAATGCAAATTATGGGTAAACAGGAGAGAGCTTTTTGATTTGAAATTAGAGTTTGTTAGCCCCAGTAGGAACACTCACTATATTCTGGAGCATGATGAGAAGGAAGTTATCCGGTCACTTCAGGAATTTTACTGTTTGAAGGAGAAGCAGAGAACTCAGCTACTATTAAGCAAGCAATTACTCTTGGAAAGGGAAAAGCTCATTTACACTGATTTATCTGGTATCACATTCACTGAATGGCAATGATGGACGGAGCAGGAGAATTTGGTATCTGAGAGGTCTGTTGGGTGTCTGTCCAAGTGCAGTGGGATAGCTCCACATGACCTTTCTGGGGTTACCAGTATTAGGTTTACATTTCTGGTATTCTTTATAAGCTACAGTTGCTAATAGTCAGAGAAAAAAAAAATAAATAGTGAGAGTGATTTCTTCTCACAGCCAGGTTAGTTTTTGTAACACATTTCCTCAAATCATTGCAGGTGCCTGTTTTCAATGTTTAAGAAATCCTCATGAATGTAAAGACTGGAAAAGGAAAACATGTTTATGCTGATTTAATTATCTTTTGCCATGCACGCTCTTGATGTGTATGAAGAAGCAGTAACTGGTTACAGCCCCAAGGATGCAAATCCTTCTCTTACTTTTCTCAGTCTCAGAATTAGCAAGTAAGTGATGCTGGATGTTTCTGCCTCCCTTTTAAATCTGTCCTGTGTCCCATTTCTGTTATTTTCTGCAGATACTTGATCCACAAGACAGTGAAAAGGAAGGCTGTCCTCCTCACAGACTGCCACATGGTGGTTGTCTTCAGATGTTGGCTGTCTGTTCTGATGGGACCATCATCTCAGTGCATAATCCTCAAGTCTGCAGCCCAAAACACTCTGATGGGCCTGCTACAACTAGCAGAAAGCTGTAAGCTGGAAGAAAGTGGATGGAGGGCTTCAATCCCTGAAATTGGTCCCAAACAAGTCCCAAAAGGACCTTCTGTAGGTGGAAGATTTGATGGAAAACATAACTGCTGAAAATATATGAAATAGTTCTGTGAAACAGAAACATATGGAGATATGGGAATAATTATGAATTACAAACCACTGCAGTGGGGTTGGAAAGTTCATGTGCAGTAAGAGTAAAGACAGTAGCTATTCTGGATCCAGAGAGATCTCTGTAAGAAGACAGAAGAGGCCATTTGGAGATGGCAGCAGAAGTAACACACCGGCTGTGCCTCTGAAGACTGCAGGACCAAGATCTGGTTTCTTTTTGCATCTCTCCACTCCACAAAGGTCAGGAGACACAAATGGGAAAGTACTCTGACTTCAGCCATAAACACTCGCCTGAAAATCAGGCACACGATAGATTTAATTTTTAACTTTTTTGTGCATTTGCTTTGCCAGATGGTCAACAGATGGGAAGAGGAAAGTGCCCAGACATGGATCAGCCTTGGTTTATCAATGCCTGGCCCTGCCTTGTTGGTGCTCTGAGCAGCACTGCTGCCTAACCTATGACCACCCTCTCCTACCTGCCTTGCCCCATATTGAGTAGGGAATATTTGGCATAATGAGTGCTCATCCTGCAGAGACAACACTGCACTGAGTCAGAGCTGGCTCCCAGTTGCCCTGCTTTCGCTTCCTTGGCAATGCTGGTCGCAGTCACATCCACCTGACTGGAACAGGTGCTGGCTACTCACAGGCAGCTCATGGAAAAGAAGCACTTTTCAAATTCATGAGGAATTACAGGCTTTGCCTTGGTGCCAGGCAGGATGAGAACCTTGCTTCATGTGTCCCATACTTGAGCAGCCTAGAGTTTCTCACTCAGGGGAATGGTAAAGAGCATAGGACTTCCATGCACCTTGCTGGTCATGGAGAATAGGCTAACTTTGTGCACAGTGACCCCACTACTTCAAAACTAACAAGGACATACAGCCCTAACCACCCACATCTGTCTCCCTTCTGCTGCCTTCTTGACAGTCCTTTACAGGAAACTGGCAGCTCACATGGACATCTTCTGCGTGCTGCTCCCTTAGCCAGGCCCCATCTCAGTGCAGAATATTCCTCAAAACTCTGCTGAAGCCCACGGCCAACTCCCGGTGTTCACATCTGAGCTTTCTAAGCAAGCAGCATGCAAGGTGAGTGAGAACTGTGTCTCCTGAACAGCTTTTCTCCCTGTTGGGCTCTGGACAAAGAATATAATATGTATATATATATATATTCTTTTTAAAGTGTCACATTGCTTCTCAGGATTTCCATAGTACAGTCACTGCTCACATCAGCCTCTTTTTCCCACTACCGTCTACATCACACTCAGCTCGCCAGGCTAGTGAATTTGATTCCTAATAGTAAGTGATATACGTCTGACTGAAAGAAATCCTCTAGCATAAGTAAAAAGAGAATTTTATCTGATTTCTTTAGTGAGTTTTAAATGAATAAGCCTTATGGGTTTGGACAGACATATGCGTTTATATATACTGAACAGCTCTTCAGGATTTCTTAGTGGAACATCATTGAACAATAACATTTGTCATGGGTAAGAACTATTGATTGCAAGCTGACCAGTCATTGAAGTTTTCATACAGAGTTTGGCCAAGTTTCAAGGTCTGATTATGCACCACTCTCTTGCATATAACATTCTGTCATATATTGCAAGAAACACCCTGTCTATGGTGCTAACACTCACCACTAGTTTATAAGCAAAAGAAAAAAGAGGTTACCATAATATTTTAAAGCACAGACAGAACAATTTATAATGTATGACCTAAGTATGTTGTCCAAAATATCATTGTGAAGTCTTTAAAGTAGTGTTCATCTTGGGCAATATATAGGTTACTGTTTGGACCATTAAAAATTAAAAAAACACACAGAATTTTAAAATTTGTTTTATTTTGTAAGAGGTAAATTCTGTCTGCCCTAAGCAATAAAGCCCCATTTCCAGCTGAATTACAGTATTTTACAAATGCGATAAGTGTGAATATGATGAAAGCAGAGAAGTTTAAAATATTGTTGCATACTTACAGTGATAAACACTGGTGGCAAACCTGCCAAGGTCCAATACATCAGAGTAGCTAGATAACACTGAGCAAAGCATTAACCATAAAACTGAATGCTCTCTATTGATATCTCAAACCTTATATTATTCCAACATAGTGTAGTACAACACTACATCTATAATAATGTATTTAGACAAAATAGATATCTGTGAAAGTTAAACTGAATCCAAAGTGATACTTTAGAAATGATCATAAAAAAAACCCTAAAACCAATCCTATTTTAAACCAATCCTCCTTAAAATGAGAGAAGAGATGGCAACTTCTATAGGATTACTAAACTATCAGGTGGTTACAATTGTTATTTTATGTACACACATTCTCTCTTGCTATCTCTCCCTTACTACCAGCAGAGTAGTCAGGCCAGGAAAGGAGAGTATTCCTCATAAGGAATTTAGGTGGTCTGTGAAAGCAGCATGTTAGTCTGTAAATGTGCTTCTTTCCTACATCAAAGCTCTTGAGAGAGCTGGCAATGTTCCCTAGCTTCACACAAAGTGAGAATTTTCCCTTTGATGTCCTTTGCAGAGGAGAAACTGTCTTGCCTATTTTTTTTTTTTTTTATTTTACAAATTTACCCTCCATATAGTTCAGTGGTGGAAATCTCCAAAGCCATGTGTTGATAGTGATAACCGGGCATAGCACAGAATTGTTTCCTTCCACCAAAACCTGTGCAAATATCAACTTGGTAGTAGCCAGTAAGGGGGGAGCAATATAATTGAAAGAGAAAGCAGTATCACTGAGCCAAAAAAATCCGAGCCTAGCTGCCCAAGTCCTGGCAGCCAGCACTCTTTGGCCGCCCACTAATTCAGTTGTCTCAGTTTTGGTGGCATATTAGGATTTGAGAGGACAGATAAAAATTGCATGGCACAGTTGCGTAGGACTGATCAGCCCTCCTGACAAAGCATATGTTCATTTTGGATGAGAAAATAGCAGGCAATCAATTGTCTGAAGATGAAAACACCAAGCCTCAGACCAAGCATGTCCTCTGAAGGACTCCAGTCCACGTTAAGGGCTTTCCCAAACACTTTGCAGGTGACTTCTATTTTGAGATACCCCACAAGGTTTGCCATATGAGAAAGTACAGTCACCAACATAGGTGGTGCCCCTTATCTTTAGGGTTCTCTGTTGCTGTCTGATTGCTAATCTCTCTATTTTATGTGTTGTCTATGGGGCACTGCAGGGCACGTGGATCATCTGGTCCTTAGCCTGATACATGCTCTGCCTGTGACTCACCATGCAGCCTCGATCAAGCTGTGACTTTATTTTCTCATGTTATCTGTCAAATGGCGATAACCGCATTTGCCCTCTTGCCTGCTAGGAGTTACGATGATTAATGAATGTCTCTGCAGTGCTTTCAGCACGTAAACCTGCTAAGAGTTATTACTGGTGCCCTTTCTGAATTGCTTGTATAGAGTATGTTGATCCTGAGTACAGGACATATTTTTTACTTTTATTTATCATATCATTATCTGCCTTCTAAATGTTCTGAAGTTTGGACCATATAGCAGTATTGAAATTGTTATGTGTTACTGACTTTTTAATTAACTTGGAGATTTTGCTTAGGCCTTCTCTAATTAAAAATATGTAAGTTCTAATATTCTATCTGGACTTACCTTTATTCAAATATTCAAATTTGCTAATAGGCTGAAGGACTCTTTTGTTAAAACCATAAATGAATAAACAAATACTTGAATATCTTTTCTTGGTTGTGATATAAAGTTATGGATATTTTTAAATATGAATTAATTCTGTGTTTTTTTTTTGTTTTTTTTTTTTTTTTTCAAAATACTGGTAAATGATTCTGAGGTGAGCTAGTTATGTGTGTCTTGTTCTCTAAGAAGAAAATAGAGGAAATGGAAAAGTAACTGTGAAGCTCATTTCATACAGAGAAGTGTCATTCAGTGAGAGACGATGAGTCCAAGGACAGATTTTAGGTAAGTTAATTTAGAAAAGCACAATTAAATGAAAAAAAGCAAGAACATTAACCCACAGGAATTTCTGTTCCATTTGATTAGCCTTTAAACTACTGAATCTTCATTAGTAATGGAAGTGATTGGAAAAAAGAAAATAGAGGCTTCACTTTTTTTTTTTTTTTTTTTCTGTTATATGAGTAAAGAACTTCATCATGATGCTCAACTGCTTATTGTACTTCACTGCCTGGTTATTTTTAAAGAAGTGACTTATAACTGCAGATAGTTCTTTTCAAACTCACACAAGAAAAACATTTCAGAGAGGGCTTTCCTCCCCCACCAGAGACATGCGTTCCTGATGATGGCTTCTCAAATTAAGAAGAATTATTTCATTTAGTTTCTATTAGTATGTTAATTTGTAAACCCAAAGCAGAAGGAGCAGTAAAGGAGCTATGGAAATTGCATGGATGGCCATGTTAACTTCAGTTCTCTATTTGACAGGGATCACCCCTGGAAGAGCCAGTGTCAGTGAATCTCCTTTTTTAACTAACAACAGCTGCTGACACATCGTTTGGTTTTTAGTATAAGAAAATCCCAGAAGAGAGACCGTATTCAATCAGAGCAAAGCATCTTGCCCAGCGACCTGTCTCTGAGAAAGGTCCCCAGCAGATTGCTGGGGAGGAGCAGAAGAACAGGGAGGGATTAGAGTAACTCTTTTCTGGATAGCCTCCAAGGTGCATTGACCTGCGCTTAGGGCATTTCCAAGACAAAAGTAGCCCACAACAGAATCAATGTGTCCGTATGTGCAACCTCTGCCTTCACTTCACTAACCTAATGTCTACTGTTGGCAAGATCGATCTGTGACCGTTAAGTGAATCTTTATTCCCCGGTTCCCTACTTGCATCATATAGGGGAGTCTCTGAATCTAGTTATTCCCTAATAACAACTCTATGTTGAAAATTTGTAACAATTCTAAATTGATCAAAACAGGGCGAGATTAATGAATAGGCATCTCCCAAAGTCAGGAATCTTGTATAAAACGTTAAAAGATAAATAACACAGAAAAGGTTTATTTATGTATCAGTGATGTCCCAAGGAACATATTTTGATAATTCTTTAACCTATTTGCTTATGTATTACATTGTTTACTCATCTTGTAAGAGTGCTGTGAAGATTTTTTTTTTCTAATCTGCACTGAAGGTGGATGTGTGTTGTTCTCTTAATAGTAATAGCTTAAAGCAGAAAAAGGCAAATTCTTCGATTGTAAATTTCTCTTTTATATTGTGCTGTCTATAAAGCTTGTTGGTCCATCTAGCACTACTTAAATTTGCAGAACATGCCATATGAATTTACTATAATTTGAGGTGGTGCTTTTGGTTTTCCTCCTGAAAATTTCCTCCTTTTTTCCTGTTTTCCTCCTTAACAAAAATGCAAATGTGCCATAACAACAGGCAAGTGTGATTAAATTAAACTGGCTTTCCTCTTCTTGTGGCTCTATGAATGACCTTGCAGAAAATCCTTTGGTTGAGAACTACTGGCAGAAGTGAAACATCAGAGGTTTAAATGCAGCAATAATAATCCTAATTTTCCTATTCTTACTCCTAAAATGTTGTTAAACTATGGAAGTCTTTTCTCCCTTAACAGTAGCCAGAAACTGATGCAAAATTAAAAAGGTATCCTGGAAGTATCCTACCATATACTGACCTTGATTTTATGCTTTCAGCTTTTTTAGACTAACTACTATCAGAATAGACCTTTGATCTACACAATATAAATATTCTTATTAAATTACCTTTTGGTCTGCTCTTTTGTTGGCATGAAAGAAAACCAAAGAATATACTCAGAACCATCTTTCAGCAAAATCTTATTTTTCTGCTCACATAAGAACCACCTAAGAAGATTCAGTGGCTCAAAATAGCTTTTTTTTTCTGGAGTGGAAATCAAGAATGCATACGGTAAGAAACTCCAGATCTATCCTCTTAAAACTTGGATTAAAGTCAATATTGCTAATCAAAAAATCCATGTTTGGTCTTTCATTCTGTAACTCCACATTCTTTCAGTCCATCAGTTTCTATAAGGCAGTTAAACATTCAGAAATGCACACTAACACAAGGTAGGATAGTTGTTCTCCTCTGCTCTGCATATTAACCTCCCTTTGAGGGATTCAGTACTACTTCTGCAGCAAATAGCAGGATTGATCCCAGAAGATTTTTTTTAATTTTTCTCATCTTGTTACTTAAGTTTTTGAAACAAATGCAACTCTGGAGACGGTATTATTGAAGAAAACAGATATTGGATCTTAGACAAAATTTATTTTCTACCCATCTTATGTAAATCTAAACTGTCAAGATTATGCAGATTGTAAACAACCTATGTTCTTGGTAATAGAAATAAAATGCTATTTGTCAGTCTCTGTTGCTCCAAAATGAGGTGCAGTGCCAAAAAAGGTGTAAATATTGCCATTTGTGGTGCCATTAAAATGGAAATCAAAGAATTAATCATGGTTTGCTAAGCGGTTTATAATTTAAGTGAAGCTATTGGTGCCATTTGATACTGCAGTCTCAGCTTTGACAGCCTGAAGAGATAATACACAAATACTTATCAAATATTTGAGACTGTAATTTTGTAAGTAGAAATTCTAAGGCACTTTTAAAGTTGATGAAATTCAAATGTGCCCTAGATAATTACCAATCTCTTACTTAGACACTCAACAGCAATCTTGGTCATTCAGGATAGTTTCTCTTACAGTTCCACCTTCATAATATCTCAGGACATTCTAGTATTTAATAAGCAGCATGATAACCATCTGTTTCATGCAGTTCATTCTCTTTCTGAGCTTCTCAAGCATGTAGTATACAACATTCATTTTTGATAGCACTTTATTTTTTTTAATATACATTGCATTGTCTATTCCAGTCAAAAAGAGCTGAAGAATGTGACTTGTCTTTGAGGGACAAGAGCATGAGAATGTTAGTCGTGTTAGTCAAGAATGTGTGAAGGACATGAATGGCAAGCCACAAAAATTTATAATTGCATTAGACCTGATACCTAATAGTCTTGGTCAGTGACAGATAAAAATGTTAGGTTTCTTGTTAAAATATTGATTATGCAAAAACCCTTGGGAAAACACCTGAGAAAAGAGAGAGATTAAATTTTAACCGTATTTATTCTCTTAATCATTATTTTTGTTCTTACAAGGAAATCTTTTCATTTGGCATTTTTCTTCATTAGAGATATGTTTTGAAAAAAGAAGAAAGGTAAACAAACAAACAAAAACACTTTTGCTCTCTTCAGACCATCAGCTAAATATAAATTTTAGCATCAACAATATAATTCTACACTTCCTTGTAGTATCACACAGGAAAGATGCTGAAACAGTTTAATAGAAGACAATTTCTATTTTTGTGGAGTCCACATATAACTATTCTTAATTGTAAGCATGTCTTCAAAACACAGTTTTGACTCAGAAAACCCATTTGCCTTAACTGCTGATCTTTAACATTTGCAGGAACACAGGGAAACGGGATAAGAAGATGCTTCCTTGATCATGACTCTAGTCTTCCTCTATTACAAGTAGAAGTCCCATCTAAAAATCATTTTTGTCTCTGCCTAAAATAATTTAAACTATTTGCTTCCAACCTTCTCAGTGGGCAGTGTTAGAGAACTTATTTTCTCTGACTACTGGAGTTATATCACAGAATCACAGAATACAGCATGCTGAGGTTGGAAGGGACCTCTAGAGATCATCTAGTTCAACTCCCCTGCTCCAGCAGGGACATCTAAAGCATGTGGCACAGGGTGGCATCCAGGCGGGTTTAGAGAAGGAGACTCCACAACCTCTCTGGGCAGCCTGTTACAGGGCTCTGTCACCCTCACAGGAAAGTTCTTCCTCACATGGAGGTGGAACTTCCTGTGCTTTAATTTATACCAGTTACCCGTCCCGTCACTGGCCACCATTGAGAAGAGTTTAGTCCCATCCTTTTCACATTCTCCCTTCTGGTATTTATACATATTCATAAGATCCTCTCTCAGTCTTCTCTTCTCCAGGCTTTCTTAGTCTTTCCTCATACGATAGATGCTCTAGTATCTTAATCATCTTTGTAACTCTACGCTGCACCCTCTCTAGAAACTCAACATCCCTCTTGTCCTGGGGAGCCCAGAACTGCGCACAATACTCCAGGTGTGGCCTCACCAGACCTGAGCAGAGGGAAAGGATCCCCTCCCTCGACCTGCTGGCAACACCCCTCCTGATGCAGGCCAAGATCCCATTGGCCTTCTTGGCCACAAGGGCACATTGCTGCCTCATGGTTAACTTGTCAACCAGGACTCCCAAATCCCTCTCTGAGGAGCTGCTTTCCAGCAGGTCAACCTCTGATCTGTACTGGTGCCTGGGGTTATTCCTCCCCAGGTGCAGGACCCTGCACTTGTCCTTGTTGAACCTCATGAGGTTCCAACTCTCCAACCTGTCTAGGTCCCTCTGAATGGCAGCACAGCCCTCTGGAGTGTCAGCCACTCCACTTACTTTGGTATCATCTGCATTATCCATAAATGTGTCAAATAACACCCCATAGACATCCCAACCACTTCTTATTACTTGAACTTATCCCTTAGCTTACAGCGTTCTTTTTTTTAAAGCTCGTGACACACTTGCCTGAGGTATTTATAGAAAGAAATTAACTGTCCCTCAGGCTTTTATTTGCTGGTCTTATTTAGATTATTCTCACAAAGTATAGAATGTCATCCCCACAGTCTTTCTTTTTGCCTCCCCTGGTTGACCTCATCTTTTCTGAATGTAAGAGATCAGAATTGTATTTGGTTCTCTAGGCAAGAAGTTAGTAAAGCCTTGTACAATGGATCAGGTATCAACTATTTTACTGCTCAATATGAAATTTCCTTTCTAAAAGACCACAGAATTCCTTTTGCCTTTATTCAGATCACAACATGTCAGTGACACTGTTTTTCTGAGTTCAGTCGCACGCATATCTGTCTTCTCCTCTATTGTGTTGACCTGAAGAGCTCCCAACTTATTGTTGCTGTTCATATGGGTTCAAAAGTGATTTGTTCTTAATTATTTTTCTACTTCTTTCATCATCCTGTGTGGTCCAAGCTGAAACCAGCTCTTCCCTTCAGTGAGAACAGGGTCTCTCTCAGTGGCTGTTTTTGTAAAATCCATGGACACTACTAAGCCTCTGAGAAATCTGGCTCAAAGTGGTCAACAAGTTCAAAGGAAGCAGGGCAAAAGAAGTGATGTGGACATACTTAGAAAAAGGTGTAGCTTAGCCACATTGACATGCAGTAAGGCTTGATTTAGAGCTGCAGCCTGCAGGGATTTAAGGAAGGGGAGGGGAAGCTGTCAGAAACATGGAGATAAATTATTGTGCTGGCAGCCCTTGGGAGACACAGTGAAGTTACCTTTCCTTGTTACCTACTGGCATGATTGTGGCTAAATTCTTCTTTCAGGACAAGAAATTGTTCTGTTTCTACAGCCTAGTGTCAGTGCTGAGAAACCCAAGGGAAACATGTAGATCATGTGTGGGGCACATCTCGTGACTTTCACCAAAAGGAGGAATATATATGTGTCAGTGGCATCTGAGGAACATATTACAGAACTTTTGAGGCAAGGAAAGCTTCCTCAGTTCCTGGCACCTGAAACTACCTTACTTCCCCTTGCTTTCCAAGTTGTGCTTTGTGCCATTAAAAATAGCTCTCAGGAAGCAGCTTTGTTGCTTGTTTTATCAAAAAGGACCAGCAGGAAGGCAGTTAGGAAAAGTCTGAAAGAAGGTGGGGTAGTGTTCCTGAGGTTCATATTGTTTCTCCAGTTGGGATGGGTTTATGGTAGACTTGATGTTCTTGAAGCTCTTTTCCAAACCTAATGATTCACTGATTCTACAGCTCAACACTGCCTGTATTTGTGCTACATTCTCTGTTATACCATGTCCAGATTTCATGAGCTTGTACACCACTACTTGTATCTTGGTCACGAATGAAAAAAAAAAAAAAAAGACTCTTGGTAAACTCTACTTGTTACCTCCTTCCCTCCAAATATTCTTCCCTTCAGCTCTCCCCATTTTATGCCAGTCTTCTTCCACAGTCTGACAGGTCCCTGAGTCCAGTCTTCTTCCACAGTCTGACAGGTCCCTGAGTCAGCCACAACTTTGAAATGCAGTAGGCAAGGCCTTACTCTTCCCTTAGAAAGGCCAAAATCTTTTAAACTCAAAAATTTAGATTTAATAAGTATATAAATAATTAACTTCCAAAGCAGAGAAAATTCATTGTGGGTAGATAAGACAAAGTAAGGAAAGAAAGAAAAAAAAAAGGGAGGGTAATGACCACAGTTCTCCTATCCATTTTGTCCCCACAGATCACCTTTGCCTCTGGACTTAGCTCAATGACTTTCACTTGTAGAAAAATGCCCAGTCATCTCTAATCTATTGAAATCTCTTTCTGTCACCTCTGAGACTAGCCTTCCATCTCTCATCCTTAGAGCCATTTCTGATTGTCTTTGCTTGAACTACAGCTCTCAGACTGCTGTATTTTCTTTTTCACTCTCCCTTTTGTTTGCTGCAAGTTGCAGACTCCTTACCTTCAGGCATGTTTCTTATCTCCAAAAGAAAGAACGACTTCATCCTCCTTCCTCCTTCTATGTGTTACACCTCACCTACTCACTCCTTTAAAGGACTATAACACAAGTATAGAACAACGAAATTAGAGTATTAAATGCTGTCCATCATGATCTGCTTTGTGTTTTTCTTACATGATTTCCAGGTTAAATATTATTTCCTTATTTACAGAAGAATGGGAAAGTATTTACTTAAATCTGGATACATATGATATACTGCATTTTCTGTGAAAGAAGACATCACAGAACACTACCAAATCAGACATGAATTCACCTTCACAATCCATGTAGAATTTCATCTCAACTACCTCAGTCATCCCTTCCTTCTAGATCTGTTTGAAGCCTGCTGTGTTGGAGGTTAGACTGAGATGTCTCAAATTGCTCATGTCATTTTACTACACATTGACACCTCATTATTTACATTCAGTTTTACAGAAAGACTTGCTAAAATACTTGCTATTTAATTTAGAGTTTCAGTATCAATTCTGAGAAAATTATCCCACTTCTGAACCTATCTTCAGTAAGCTCTTCCTCCTTTGTAGTTATGACAATTTCCAGTTTTATACATGTATTCTCATGTTCTGATTTCATTTTGCATCAGTTTTCAACAGCATTGTCAGTCTTGAAAATATGAGCACAATATATTTAGCTTTGTAACACACTAGTGTTAGCTTACACTTGTTATCTATCTCTTAAGCACAGATTACTAATTTACCTTCTTCACTCTTTTCTATATTAACTTCCTTATATAACTGGACAGCTTTGCTCTCTAATTTATTTCAGAAGGGTTAAGTCTGTTAATTGTTGCATTCATCTAATTCCAACACAATTGCTTGTGCCTTTTCTATTCTTTTCTTATTTCTAGTATCCTTCTTACTTTCAAGTTCTCTTCCCCCCTTATTCTAGTGGATTAGATTGTCCCTTGTCCAAGTTTTTTGTTTTTTTGTTTTGTTGTTGTTGTTTGTTTGGTTTGGATTTTTTCATTGGGGAATACACATTCCTGAGGTTAATTCCTTTGATATGAAGACACATCATTTTCAAGGTTTTCTGTGAGCCTTTATCCATGAACTTTCTTTAACTTATCAATATTTTCACAGTCAAAATACTCTTAGCTACAGATGTTTTTTTATCACAGAATCACAGAATGTTTGAGGTTGGAAGGGACCTCTAGGGATCATCTAGTCCAACCCCCCTGCTCCAGCACACGTTCTTCTATTTAATTTAAACTGAAATAAGCCATCACTCCATCACCACTCAATCCAAGATTATTTTCTTCAAGAGCTTCTGAGGCATCTTATATTTTAATAAAATACATACTAAATAACATGCTTTTTCTTGTTTCAGTGACTACATTACAAAGATATCTGACCATTATCATGTCCAGGAAAATGTTTCCCAAGCTGTTTTTACTAATCTCCTTCTATGGAACAACTCCTGGTAATAACATTAAAAAGTTCTTATCCATATCCAAAACATGCTTATAGATTCTATGTCAGTCCAGTGGAAGCAGTTATACA
>VZSV01000031.1:2411986-2436471 GCA_013398735.1 Nothocercus julius
TGAAAAAAAAAAAATATATATATATAAATATATATATATATAAATATATATATATAAAAATTTCTAAATAGAGTTTACATCTAGGCAGACTGAAATGCTAGGTTATGCTATAATGTCCAATATGCCAAATCCTAATGAAAAAATTTGGCTTGGAGTAGTTCAGATAATTTTATAAGCTATGCTGTCATGTTGCTCTCTTCCCTGAATAGCTCTGTATTTTGGCTGTGTTTTGGAAGCACATTTTTCAATCAAATGTGCGCGTGTGTACACGCGTACATTCTCACAGGGACTGCAGCGTTAAAGCTGATTCATCTGAGAGGAGAAAGCAAACTGTTACCAATCTTAAATTCTGTCAGTACATTCCCCCCTCTCTTTCCTAGAAAAAGGTCAGGTGAAAGAAATCTTCCAGGCACGAAGGACAAAACTTCAGGATGCTGAGTTTCAAAATGCGCAGTATCATCCTGGTTGTATACAAGTGCTTAGAGAGAAGGGACATCCTCCAAATCTCCTCTCGAAATCTTCAAGGACTGCAGCTCAGCTCCATCTCAGCCTTTGCACACCGGAGGACAAGGAGCAGCACCAGGCAGCCAGCCTTAACCTATGTCAAGGGCTCTCTGGCTGATCCACAGAGGATTAAAAATGTATAGAGAGAAAACAGCAAAGGAGAGTTGTGTGAATATGGCATGACTGGCACCTTTGCTGCAGTGCTAGCACTGGCTGATGATGAGCAACCTTAATTTTTACATGTAGAAAGGAGGAAATTTATAAAGCAATTAAACGTGGGAGTCCAAAAAAAGGCCACAGATAATTGTGGTACCGTACTTAGAATTGTAGGGAGAGAGCTTGGCATTTCAGAACAGGATCCACAACAACTCCTCTAGAGTAAGAAACTACTGAAATGAGTATGTTCATGAAGGCAGTGGCTACTAACCATGGTAGAAATTCTGAATCCGCCCCTAGCCAAGGACCACTAGGAATATACATATTTTTTTTTAATGCCCACATGAAAAGTGGCCCTAGGGATGGAATGGAACATTTTACAACAAAAAACATCATTGATATTTCTTGGGATTTTTCCTTGGGACATTTTTCAAAGTCTAAACTTTCAGAATATTTATTCTTTTAATAAACTAGACTATTCTTATCTAGAATTCAAGAAAGAATTGATGAAAACACAAACGTGATATGCTGTATTCTCTATTCACGGCCAATAAATGAATTTACTATCCAAACTTCCCATCATGGGATAGATTTTACTCTTATCTACGTCCACCCAGCTTGGTTGGTTCTTTACCACAGGGATAGTGCAGACATAGTACAGACCTTAGATTTAGAGTTAAGTCAGGAGCAAAATCAAAGACATGGTCAAAATCTGCCTTCAATTACCTTCACACAGGTCTCCCCTTTCACAGAATAAATGATTTTTATTGCTTTGTGGGTTTTGCCAGGCCCTGAGCATTATTGTGCTGTGGGTTTTATACTTTGAAATAGGTTATGGGATAAGAAATCATAAATATTCATTCTTCAGTAACATTTTCTGAACAGCTTCCTCACTGCAGCAGTCTGAGGTCTGCCTATAATCACATGCTGTCAGGCTCCCTGCCCTTTGCCCTTGCTCAATCAGGACGGAAAATAAGGCAAAATAATGAAGCAAGGGCTTTTAAACATTGATTTCTGTGCATGGGACACACCATGTGGTATTGCCCTCTGGAAAAAAAAAAAGCTCTGGCAGAGGCGTTTTCAACAGATGCAACACCATAGGTAAACTATGGAAAAGCAGTAGCTTATTGTGGATTACAAGACTAAAGAATATCCTGAAACACACTACGCCACACTGGTGGGAGAAACCTGGGATATACAATTGGTCTACAGAAAAGGACCTTTCTCCAGAAGAGTTTAAAGATGAATCACTAGGATGCAGCAATTAACCTCTGGCCATGCTTTGTATTCAAATAGAGATGGAATGGTCTGAAGAGCAATGAGATGGTATTTGAACATATAGAGAAGCCTCTCATTGATCTTCCAACCTTTTGGGGATGTATAGCATATGCAAGCCCAGAAAGAGCTCCTTTTGAAAGGGAATACAAAGCACTTAGCAATAATGAGAAGCTTTTTTAACTACTTTGCCTAAGTCAGCCCTTCTATTGTTTATGCTTGAGGGTTAACTGTCCATCAGCTGTGCTGGAAGAGAGGCCTGTAAAGTATGTATCCTATTTACAACATATAGACTGTACCCTGTGGAGTATGGCCTGCTAAAGACAAGCCAGCCCTGTGAAAGCAATCATCATCTTTGCTGATTACTGCATCTTTTGGTTGCAGAGCAATTGACTTTTTAAGTTATTTTACCTGCTCTGCACTGAGTTGGTCTCTACATAGATTGTAAAATAAGAAATGGTCATTACTAGAGTTGCTGTGGACTTACAGAAAGAAAACGGCAAAGGGAAAAAAAAACATGAACATGAAAAAAAAAAAACAAAACCCAAAACCAAACCAAACCAAAACAAAAACTCAATTAAGAAATACCTAAATTTCAAAGGGCAGAGAATTTGAAATTTTACTTTGAAATGCAACTTCTGCCATGTGGCACTCAGAAAAGGAAACCCAGAGGCTTCTTTTTTGTAGAAGTTCTGAATGTAATTGCCTTCAAAACAGAAAAGTGGAAAAAAAAATCCCCCTTCTAATGTGCTGTGAGCTACCAGCAGATTGTCTTTTTCTCAACTTTTATAAATGCAGATTGACTTTGAAATCTTTTTTTTTCCATTTTTGAAAAGTAGAAAGTATCCCTTAACTTTGTCTTTCCCTGTGCAGAGTACACATGATTATAATCCTGACAAATCACATTTATTTCAAGGACAAGAGCTCTCTCACTCTTTCTCTGCCTTCTGCTTCCCTTTTCTTTCCCAGCATTTTTCATCCTCTTTAAAACTGTTTTCTAAAAAACGATTCCCAATATGAAAACACTCTTGAGCTGACAGATGAGGTTCAGACCTGCTAGCAAAATAAGTATTTTGTGAGCTCACGTTTTTATGACTGAGTTTCACACATTCCTTTGGACTCTCCAAAGGCAGCTCGCATGCTGACATCCCCAATGGCTAAGGGTCTCATGTTGAAGAAATGAGTGAAATGTCTGATTCAGAGATGCTACTGTTTTCAAAAAAATCTGTACTGAGTCTTATTGACTTGCATTCTTCTGAACAAATCAATATGTGAGTGTATCATTAAGCAGAAAACAAAGAAGTTACGATTATTTCAGAAAACACCAAGTAACATTTGTTGTATGGATTATAATGCCATTATAACAAATTGTGAAACCATATATTCATAGTCTTTTTAATCATCTTGGATCCAGAATGAGGATCCAAACGGGAAGAGTTTACAAAACTGGGCAGTTGGTAGAATTATTACTATAATCATAATTTCAAGTATTCCTTCTGTTAGTTATGCATGCAAAACCACTTTGCAGATACACTGTAAATTGACTATGCACGTACCAGGAAATAAGAATACGTATTTAATTAAGAAGGTGACAATATGTTACCCTCTTAGATTGTCTTTTATTTGATATGTATGAGATTTCTGGCATTGTTAACAGGTTTGGGTACAAAGAAATCCCTACTTCTCAGCTCTAATTATGGGAAAACTAAACGAGTAATTGACTTTGCTATGTTAGCAGGCATCCAGTCTCACAACAAAATAGAGAATGTTGCATACCTGCTTGCTTATTTCGGCAATTGCACAATATCATTTTTATTTTAGGAAGCCCTAGTAAATTGAATAGGATCTTGATTGACGTGCAGTGCTTTGCTGTGTAACGTTTACTTTGAAGATAAGAGACATTCCCTGTATTTTCATCTTTTTTTTTTTTTTTAAATTGCAATGTGTGCATGTTAATGAGGTGCTGCTATTCGTTCTTTCCAGCCTGTCATCAAAAGCAAATGCCAACAATTGGACTACGCACTGGAAAACTTTCAAAAGTTAATGCTTTTGTCTGGCCTCTGCTTCCCGCAGACTTAGCGCCACCAACCTTCCCCACCTGAGGGCTGAAGTTGCTGGGTTATGGTTTTTTAACGTGCCTCTAGCTGCTGATCCTTTGGCAAGGATGGGAATGTTACTGAATGCCTTCAAGACCTTTCTTCATGCTCCTACAAGCATTGACAATTTCTCTACAGCACACCGAAGTCACTCTCCCCGCGTTGCCTCAGGACTACATCCTCTTCAGATAGCATCCTGTCTTTGGTCTGTATCTCTCTCTCTATAGCCACAGAAACATGTACAGTTTTGAAGTAATACACAGGAGGATTTCTTGTTTCACTATAAATAGTGAATATACATTTCTCCCTAAAAAATAATAAAGCAATGAGAATATTATTAATTAATGACAGACTATTTATTATGCTAAGACTCATGTAGACTCCATCATGAGAATTTCTAGTATCAGATAAAGACCTTAAGATTAACTCTGGAGAAAGAAAAACAATACTGTAGTGTGTCTACAAAAATATATATTTCGCATTCTAGAATAATGAAATGCGAACAAATATGCCCCTGTTAGATAATTGCTGAATTAAGAAAAAAGATTGCACATTGGAATTAGCAGTGAAAAAACTGTTCAATTCTTTTAGAAACATTTACTCCATATGAATATATTAAAGTGTCAGATCAATGTAGAAATGCAGCAAAAATAAGTAAATAATACTAGGCTTTCAAACAAAACTTCTTTCAGTGGATTTTGCTTTTGAAAGTCCTTGTCTAGACTGATTGAAGTGCATGGAAGCTCAAAGTCTGTAGGAACATTTGGATGTAAAACATGAGTAATTTACACTTTTCAGATTTTATCTTTACATTAATCATCTCAAACTTAAATAATATCTTTCTTCTTTAAATAATTGTTGACATACTACTAAAAATCTGAGTGAAAAATAAAAATAATCGTTAGAAAAATATTATGCATAGCCTGTGTAACAAAAACAAGCATCAGAGGGCATAGTAGGCTGCCTTCAATAGGGAAGGTTATCTTGGAGATGGATTATTCTCTACTTTTATGCACACTTTTTGCACATTAGATGTGCTATACTCTATTATTTTAGTTCCATTTTTCCTGAATATGTCATAAATCAGTACTAATGTAAGGAAAAGATCTTGAATTTTTCATCAGAGAAACTTTTGGTATAGATCAAATGAACATAGATCGTGTTAAACCCTTTGACTCTTGGAAAGCTTAGAGAAAAAAAAAAAAGGAAAGCATTACATACTTGTGAAATGAATTCTATATTAATTATTTTTGTTCTGATGATCCATACCTTGAAGGGATATTGAAGCTGCTCACTAAAAAATGAAAAATGGATATGAATGAGAAACAGAAGTTTAATGGCTCCTACTGATTTTTTTATTATTATGTGCCCTGAACAAAAAAAATGTGAGCTTCACCTTAGCACATGCAAATATACAGAGTGTACATCTGAGCTAGTTATTCAAGAATTCCTATACAGACCTTGTATCCACTGAGGAAGAGAGAGACGTTTTGCTGCCAAACATCACCTCCTGCAGAAGTGGATGTCTTACGTAGGTCAGATGAATAACTGTAAAAGTGTATCTATCTTGTGTACAAAGGGAGGGCAGGTGACAAACTCATTGACACTCCTAAAATGCAAGCGATATCTCACATAAGGGGTCACAAGTTCAGCAAAGTTGTGTGGATCAGGGTGATGGTGGCTTCTGAAATCCAGAGATAGTACAGGCCAGTAGAGGGCTCAGAAATTATTTAAGAGAACACTTTTAAATTCCTATTGTCTTATGCAATCTGTAATGTAAAGGGACATGAAGGGCTATTGATGCATTATCACCATTATAAGCACAGACTATGAAGTTTTGGCAAGCCAGACATCAAAACAATAGAGCTATGTGCTTGAAATTATAGCTCTGCTGTGACTGGTGTCTGTGACTGTGTGCTTGCACTTTGTCTGTGACAGATTAAGCAAAAGGAAAAATTGAAATTATGGAACTGCCTTTATGAGGAGTGGAGCATTAGATGGCTTTGTTCACACCAAAAATAAATCCACTTGATCAATACATGTCAATTTTAATCAGTACAAGTTTCAGGAAGGCGTTTGTCTCCAGTAAATAACTTCAGTGAAGTAAGAGTCTCTGAAGAAACTTTAGCAAGGATTTCTTTATTCTTCAGTATAAATCTGAGCAAGCCATTTTTTATATCACTGAAAGCCTTGGTAAGTCATTTCTGTCGGTACAAAACTAGTATAAAACTACCTGCAGCAATGAGCCATCTTTGCGTAATGAATATGCCTCACAGGACTCTTAACTATCATTAATACTTTTAAAACTTCAAATATGCCTGAAATTAATTTCATGAGTGCATTAATGGCAAAGCAAGTGTTGAGAACATATAAAATTCAATTTTAGGTGGATGTAATGCCCCAGGAAAGCACTCACTTTGCGAGGAAGGACTGTCTTTGTTCATGTTTCACAGTAAATGACCACGTTTTTCCAGACCAATAAGCATTGGAAGATATTGCTCTAATAATAATAGGACTCCTTTTAGCCTTCATAGTTTGATAGTTGCTTTGCTGTTTCTGTGTGAATGAAGGACATGCTCATCAATATTAGGATTTCTTGCAGACGTGGCAATTCTATAGTACTATCTCAAAGGCGGTTCTCTGTGCAAAGTACCAGCCCCGGAGGTCCTTCAAGTTGCTGTGTATGCCCTGACTTATAGTTCCAAATCATTCAGGAGAAAGATGGAATAACTATAATGTACAGGTGGAAAGAAAGACTTATCCCTCTTGTTCTATTGCTTTCAGTCCTGAAACAGAGTGAATAATATTGGTGACATGGCTAATAGTAAATGGCCAATAGTGAAAAAAAAATTACTCATAAAATTATAAGCAAACTCTGTCTAAGCAAGATACTCCAAGAGAGGAAGAGGGAGTGAATGAACCACATTTGTCATATGGCTACCCCCTAGTTAAATCATTCAGATGTATGATGATGAGAGCAGGACAAAGAAAGATCTAGAGTGGTGTGAACATTTATGGGCTCACACTTATGGACTGACACCTAGAATAAATGTTTTTGTGCCATATCCACAGTTCTGACATTCCATATGCTGTTTAAAAAGAGTTGTTAAGCAACATAGATTATAGGTTTTAGAAGACATGCCCAGTAAAACAACCTTATTTTGCTTACTAGATATGGTGTAATATCTTTTTCCACTTCTTTGTTTTGGAAAAGCTCTGCTGAGTTGTTGAAGTCCTATCATTCCTCATACTTCTAAGCCCAGACATTCTTACCACTGTTTATCTTCTTTAGTTCAGAAGACTATTCATAAACTTAGCAACAGCTTGCTTTGGTTTTATTTTATTTTCAATAAGCCTCAGAATACTTTTCATACTTTAACAGTATACCTGAATTTTCTCTCATATTACTTTCAGAGATGATGAAAGAAATATTGAATTAAAAGTTGATTGGAAATAATTCTATTACTTAAGTAAATGCAAGTTATGCCTCGTTACATCTTTTTTTCCTTCTGAAATAAAGCAGATACTTAGGGTCAGTAGAGTGCTCAGCTGCTCAGAAAATAGCTAAGTGCTTGCTACTTGTGATGGTTTTCAAAATCTTCAGCCAGAAAATTATCGTAGATGGTATTTGGGACCCTTTGCATATCAGTGTTTGACTACAGTCTTCATTCTGAGTGGGGGCTTAACTTCTTTTTTTTTTTTTTTCTTTTTTTTAACTCTCCATAGTGGGTTAAAGTTCTGAACAGCAGTAACAGACACTTAAGGACAGCTAAATCACCTTGGTGACTGTCTATTCCTTCGGGTACTCATAGGTTGGAATAAGGTTGAGATAACCCGAAGGTAAAGGAAATTAGACAGTGATCATGTGATGACACAGAGAAATTGGCCATCTAATAAGAGGAACTACAGGAATATAAAAAGAGATGTTCACTGGCCTGACAGAAGTGAACAAAATGAGAAAGACGACTGATGGAGGTGAAGGACTCTTCAAGTTCCTGAAAAAGAACGTGTTATGGAGTCAAAGGAAATTTTTCAAACAAGATTTGAAATATTCTCACTCAGTTCCTTCCCTCTCTAGTATTCTTTGATTTAGTTTGAAATAACACACATAAACACTTTCTTACTGTTTCTAGTCCTTGATATCTGTATCATTTCTGCCTCATTCACTCCATATATTCCTTGACACAAAGACATACTTTTGTCAGAACATCAGAAGTGCGTATATGTCCATTTACTTCAGCTATTTTATTCCTAAAGCCATAACAAGTCACTATGCTCATGAGCTGATTTTTTTTGAAAAGGAAGGTTTTGAGCAATAGAAATGTTGTACAGACCATTGCCTTGTTTCTTATTTCTGTAGCAAAACTAGTATGTGCTAGGTCCCAGGCAAACAAAAGAAGATACAACTTCGTTCTGGGTGGGTGCCACATGATGGTGTGGGTTAAGCAACTAGACAAATTAATAGAAGGAAAAGCAGTGGCAATAAAGGCAAATACAGCTTTTTGTCTTAGTAATTTCCTAAATCAGAAATCACTAGACAGTGGGAAAAAATTCTGTAGATGAGCAAGCATACTCTTACTGTGCAAGTATATTCCTCCCTGGCATCCACCTGGAGGCTGACGCAGGCTGATGTATAGAGCTGCATAGATATGTCCTCAGAAAAGTACTGTCTTTGGGTGAAGCTTTGATTTTGCACATCACTTTTCTTTGTATTTATTCAACACATATCAGTCGGTGTTCTGAGCAGACTGTTGGATATGTTTTTTTGAATTGTGATGTCATTCTGCACAGAATGTCCCTCCCATTAGAGTTCGTAGATATTATCCATATGAAGGCTTATTGCAGGGGTAATAGAATATACTATGTTGATCCTATTTTTCTTTTCTGATATATACAAAAAAAAGCCTAGATGGAAAGGAACTGGAGATGCTTATTCATTAGTCAATATTGCTACTTTTCATATTAGAAATGGTAAACGGGTGTGTCAAAGAGGTAGTACATTTATATATAGGGCTGAGGTTTTTGAGAAAACATAAAACAGAGAAACTAGAGCACATAGCTTGACTTGTTCAGAAAAGGCATCAAAGTCAAACTTTATTAACTTAATAATAGACTTGCCAAGAAAGAACTCAAGGAACAATAATAACAAGGACTATATGGACATGGGATTCGCTTTCTCTAAGAAGATAAACAAAAAGGAAAATGAGAAAACCTTCAGAATGGACCGACAAGAAAAAGGAGTTGATGAGTTTATATGCGATCAAAGCACGTTTTCAGAAGCTCTGAGAAATGCCTTCTCTCTAAGAACGGACTCATATCATTTCATCCTCATTGCCATCAGCTATCCTAAACAGAGCAGCCATTTTATAATGCATATAAATAATATAACCTTCTAGTTGGGGGCTTATGTCTTAAAATCAAAATCTGATTTAGCAGATATGTTGACTGTGGTTTATAAATCATTCTTCTTCAAGCATTATAATCATTGACTATTCTAAACATAGCAAGTATAGATTTTATTATGCAATGGAATAATGTTTCCTGGCTTTATGCTTATGTCTTAGAAATGGAATCTGCATTTTCACATTTGAAGGTTGACAGCTGCATTGGCTTCAGGAACTCTTAGTCTCATACCCTTGACACTGAGGCTTTGTACTAAATACTGCTACTGACAAGCTTTTGTGCTTGCTCTCTATCTACAATGATGTCAGTTCAGCCAGCTGCTGTTGCAAAGCTTTTAATACCCACTACAAAGTCCTCAGGTGTAGATGACAGAGTGTCAGAAAAATACTTTGTGTGTGTGTTTATGTGTGTGTATATGAAATATATATGTGATGCGTAGTGAGGGATTTTGAAAGATCTTGCTCAACAACTGTTGCAAATTATATGTGACCTTCTGTAGAACTGATTCAATTCAATTTCCATGAGGAAAAGATCTTAAAGAATCAACACATAAGTGTATGCTTAATTTGCAGCTGAAAAAAGCTTGGTGCTAAGGATGTGAAACACCATATTTAACTAAAGATTGTATCAGATGGATCATAATTTGAAAAAGTGAAAGTGAAATCATTTCTTGTTTGCTTGAAAGTACCATGTATGAGGTTAGGAGGTTGCTTGAAAGCACCATGTGTGAGGTTAGGAAAGTACCATGTAAGAGGCTGGGGTGAATCAGAGCGCTCCCTGTAACATTTTCTTTCAATCTTGTTGTTGTTTCCCAGTTTGGTTGGAAGCCTGCTGAGAGAAAAACAAACAGGCTTTCCTGACTCTTGCGTAAGCCTTCTCTTACCCTCTTTATTAATTTACCTGTGGTCATAAAGACTCATTCTAGTTCTAGCTCTGATTGCCTGCCTTAAAGAATTCTGCAAAGCACTTCTTGCTTACCATCATCTCTATTTCTTTCCAGCCCTGAACCAGTCCATAGCCTTGCAGATCCCATCTCCATCACTTCAGTTGTGTAGCAAGACTTAATTTTGCAAATGTTCCGTCTTATAAATGTCCTCGCTATTTGTAGTTAGAGGATGGATCTCATGCTCAAACCAGTTCAGATTTTTATCAGTTAATATTTCTTGTGGTTTTCATCAGAGGATCCTGGAGCTTGCAAATTGGATGGTATGTATAGTCATGTGACATAATTTACCCTCCTAGACTGGATGACAAATTGTTATATAAAAGATATTTTTCAGACAAGCAGTTGTTTCTTATATACTACTGTGTTAACAATGAATTTGAGATAGCTAGAGAGAGTTAGTTTGAGAGAGTAAGTTAGGGACCAGCAGCAAGGTCCCTAAGCCCTGTTATAAGGGAATTGGAAGAAACTTTCTGATAGGGAAAGCAGTTTTACTTCTTTCTCCTGTGAATATTTCATTTTCACTAATGCTTTAATGCATTATTTTTTATGATTTAATTGTGCTCATTTTCAATCTTCATCATCTTCTCTTTAACTTCCTTTCAGGTATGTTACCCGTACTAACACCTTCCTGAAAGCACATTTCATCAGTCCCCTATCTTTCTCTGATCCCTGTGTAATTTTTCACCCAGCTTTCTTGTGTAGGGCATTCTGCCATAGGAATCCAGTAGTTTTGCACTGTTTTGCATTCAGTTCTTTTGCACAGCAAGTCAAAAGACATTTCTAAGTGATGTGTCAGAAGGCATGCCAGCTATGGTCTCCTGAATAGAGTTATGTGTAACACCGTAGAGCTAGTAGGTAGTTGACAAGTAACGAGCAACTGTTTTGCTAAAATCCTCATAGGAAATCTCTGGAGTTCTAAAACGAACAGAGAATGAACACCTGAAATATTGCATAACATATACATTTTCAACAAATAGATTTTCTAAATTCAGGGTTTTCCATCAACTAGAGAAAGGGGTTAAGCAGGAACATTTGGATTTTGGACTGTAAGTGTCCACATCTAGTTCTGCAGTGAAAAAATGCATATATTTTGTAATTTATTGGGCACAGACAAGCCTTGAGCAGCAGAAGTGTTTGTCATGTGCACTCTCTTGCCATCTAACATAAATATCTGTGACAACTAAGTACATATTTTTATTATGTTCTTCAAAATGAAAGTGGAGCCTGTGCCTGTGGAGGTTATCAGTCTGTTCTGCAAAGTACAGAACTTTTTGGCATGACAGGGTTGTTATTTTATAATTCACTGCTCTCCCTGACTGGAGAGTTTCAGAGCCATCAATTTCCATCTTCCATTAAGATTCCTTTACATCCTTACAACCCACTGGGGCTTCATCCTCACTCTATCTTTATCTTTTTATTTTTATTTTTTTTGCACTTGTATGCTTGCATTAATGCTATGAGGAGTCCCAGTCATTCCGCATGCAGTTCCACAGACTGGATACCATTACACAGTGCTGCTTATGAGAGAGGCACCTTTGTTGCGAAACAGTTATTTTGGAGCAGGTGGCATCACATTGCCAAATCCCTGTGGCTGCCAGCGCTTTTTTTTCTTAATGGAAGCCTCCAATGAGCTTAGATATATGGTTTCCTCAGTGTTTGAACTACATGTCACTGAACAAAAAATCAGAAAATCTTTAGAAAATAGATCTGGAAGGGATTTCAAATATTAACCATACCTCAAAAAGCAGGACAGGTAAGCCTAAGTAATTTTGGAAGTTGTGTGTCTACCTTGTTTTCATGGTCATCCTTAAGTATTTAAATTCAGGTGGCATGATAAGCACAAATACAGGAATGTAGATTCATAGAGTTTTCTGTTAGCCTTTGGCAGCAGTGTTTGTTAACGTAGTCTATTGCCTGGAATTGTGCTATTATATACAGCAGAGATTGCAGCAAGTGAGCAGCAATAGTTTCCCTACCTGAACAATTTTTTTTCTTTATGATTTCAATTAGAAGTTCTCATAGCGGCTGACATTCCTTTTGGTGTAGAGAGTGGTCAGATACATGTCACCTAACGGCCAATTTTTCTTGATAACAATATCAAGAAAGTCCAAAACATATTCTCATGAAACAGCAGTGCTTGACTTATCTCTATCAGTCATGGATGCTTTAATGTGAATTAGGACTACATTTACACTGATGACATAGAAGCAATAAAAAGATGACTTGACCAACACCAGCATGAAGTTAGGGGCAGAGATAGTAACTGGGACTGCATTAGGGTGGACTTCCATATGACTGCATGAGTTGCCTCCTGAGGACTGCATTAATACTCATGTATTCCGTTATCTCATTCCTTATCTCATTCGGAGTGATGAGGGCTTGATTTTAGCTGACTTCAGATGTTGCTATGGGACGTTTCAATAATTCTCAGTAATTTCCCTCCTTAAAGCAATTCTCCAGACTCAAGGTTTAGCTTTCTTATTTAAGCACAGAGAACTAAATAGTTACTCCTCCCTGTCCCAACATGCTGCTTTTAGTTTTCTTGGCTCTCCACTTCAGGGCTGCATCCGTTCTTGCTTTGGCTATCTTCCTCTGCTCTGCTCTGATCCCAAGTCATTAATCTTCAGTGTTACTAGGTAAGCACTTTAAATTGGAATATCTGTGCAAATCCTTATTTATACGCATCTCCTGCACATTATCCCGTTGTACAAACAGTCTTAGAAACTATGTATGCATAAAAACAGTCGAAGAGCTTTTGTGTCTGCCTCCTAGTAGTATTCAACCACCAAATACCAAGATTTATTCCCTCTGCTGCTGTGCTAAAAAAAACTGCTCTGTGTTCTCTATCCTCCTTGACCTGCATGTCAAAAAGACCTGGAGAGGGGCCAAAAGAACTGGGCAATTTCTAGGAAAAATGCAATGACATCTCTGAGGAAAAGTTAACCGATGTTCATAAATACCCATACTCAGTGTCAGTGCTATCACCAAAAAGTGCTAGAATGAGTTGTTCTTGTTATTTTAAAGAGATTAGAAAAGATTTTTATTAGGTTGTTTCCTTCTGAGACTCTCCCTTAGTAGCATGAGATCTTTGAGTTATTGCACTGAGATATCGATAGACTCCTATTTATCACCATTTTGTGTTGCTTTCATCATCTGGTGTAGAAGTTTTGTTAGAAGAAAAGATAAAATGAAAAATGAATTTGATGCTGAGCAGTGATGAGCTGTGCATGTTTTGAACTGAAACTGAAGCTGTCTTAGACAGGCTTCCAAAAAGGTTCTTGCACCAGCACTGGATTACTCAGCACACTTCACTGGCAACAAGGAACTTCTTCGATTTAAAAAAAATAATAATACATATAGAAAAATGTAAAAAAAAAAAAAAAAAAAAAACAAAAAAACAACAACAAAAAAACAAACCAATTTATAGAATTAAAATAAATAGATTAAAAAAAATCATTAGGATTTCAACACTGGATTAAGGAGATAAAAAATGTAGGAGATAATAAGGAGATACAAAATTCACTACTGTGTTATCACCCTGTTTCTCACTCAGAAATTTCACTAATTGTCTATTATTTCATGTATTTTGTAGAAGTACAGCTATTCAGTGCTTCCAGCTAGATGCTTTGTTTTAACAGCTCCCGATGAATATAAAAAAAGTTGAGGCTTTAAGCACATCAGAGGATTACTCCTGTGAATTCAGTGCCAGCTGTGGTATACTTTCTCTTTGATATTCTGAAAACAACATGATCTATTATTTTTAGCGGCTTATTATTTTAAAAGATCTACCTTTTTTTCAATAACCAGTTTTAAAGAAAGGCACTAATCATAAAAAGTGTTGGAGACTCATGTAAGAAAAATGGAAATAAGAGTCTGGGTGATAAAGACCTCCAAATGTCTTGGGAGGCAAAGAATACAAATATAAGAATAATCTGCATAATCCCCTAAAAGCATTATCTAGACATAGCATCCAATTTTTCTTACATATTCTGATATGATTTTAAAAACATTTTGAGACCACAGTCTGCCTAGGCATTAAAATAATGTAGTCTACCTATAACATATTTGTAACGCAGTCTCTCTATAACGTAGTCATAGACTATCTTTCCACAGTCTGCAAATAATCACTTAATTTTTTTTTAGTGTTTGTCCAGTGATTGAATAAAGATAACTCCCTTCACTAAAAGGGAGAAGAAATGTGAGATCTTAATTAAAAAGAAATAGTTATATTAAAGCCTCTTGACAGAACCGCCATCAACTGGACTCTAAAAATTGAACCATAGCTCTGCTCCGGACACTAGACAGATGCTAGAAATCTCAAGTAGTGACTAGTCAGTGTTAACTGATGTTACAGATAACAGCTCCTTAAACCAGTCCTCGTTTGTTGTTGGCCTTGTGAGCAATCCATGGCTCTGATGCACTTCATCAACACTTAAGCACTTTGGATGGTACTTCCTGAAGTTATTTTGATACAAGTGGCCTGATGTGGAGTTGTTTGTCACTTTTGGTGGGCTATAGAACATGTCTAATTTTTGTTCTCATTTGCATAAATGGCTGTTTTAGCGATTTATTCCTTTCTGAATCTGACACTGAAAAAATTATGCATATTAAAATTGGAGAAGTGGTAGAGGAATTTCTTTTATCTGTTAGAGGATGAAGTAAGGTAGAGGAATGACTTCTTCTTTTGTGTTTTGTGAGAAATTTCTACATCTTGGAACAAGTCTTTATCAAATGCAAAGGAATCCGTAGGTCAGCTATTATCCCACTGTACTCCGTTCATACAACCAGTCCTGTTTAAAGAAAGAAGCACAAAACAATACATTTGGATTCTCCTAAATCCTTCAAGTATTAAATGGTCTCTGATAACTCAAGGGCCAAAAGCTGACCTCCTTGTTACTCTTCCAAAGCCTTGTTTCTGAGTTCTGGTAATATATAAAGTCCTACCTTGCACGGGTGGGACTTTCATCTCCTGCAGTTCTTCACTTTGCCATGCCCCAGTCTTGGCTCTAAATGGAGTTCCAGTCCATTTGGAGGTTGGCTGAACGTGACTGCTGTAGTCCAAGTCAGACTCCTTGACATACTGGAGGTGGTTAATGCCCATAGGACTGACTTTGCACTGAAAAGTATCACACCGAATCTATAAGTTGTCAGGTCACACTGAATCTATCAGACTGTTTAAAAGCTCTTGTGTGACAGAGATTCTTAAATTCTGTCTTTCAGCTGAGATCATTCGCTGATTGTAGCAGCTTGTAACATCTAATGTGTCAGTGTATTTGACTGCAATGTGTCAGTGGCTTTGGCAGGCTAGAAGACGTTTCGACCTGCATAGACCTAACAAGAAATCAGTTTAAAAGTAAACAAATATAAGCAAAGAAACTTTTGAAATTCAGTAAGAAAGTACCTTTCAGTCATTTTCTGAGCTACTCGAAGAAATTTGCTTTTAGGGTTAAAAAGAAAAGCAACATTTTTAGCTGCAACTTGCTTTATTGTTACTATTAATGTTATTTCTGCTACTAGGCTCTGGATTAAGCTGCTTAATTCTATAAAAAAAAAAAAAAAGAGGAAAGAAAAGAAAAGAAAAGAAAAGAAAAGAAAAGAAAAGAAAAGAAAAGAAAAGAAAAGAAAAGAAAAGAAAAGAAAAGAAAAGAAAAAGCCCACCCCACCCCCATCCCAAGCAACAATATTTTATTCTTTGGGAAAACTTGGTTTGCATTTCTGAAGTCTTGAAGAGGTGATTTCAGGAGTACCATTTACAATAACGGAACAGTCACGTAATTACTGCTCTGCCATATATATAAGATACTGATGGTACAAACAGCAGTCTCCTCAAGACTTTCTAAAAATGCACGTGTATTGAAGGAGACTAGTTTTATCCAGAGCTTTGTCTGGATCTTTATCCAGTCCCACAAAACTTCAGGTTGATAGAATTGCTTGCACACTAATGATTCAGCGCTAAGCTGCAATCTCAGCACATAGTGTAAGTGAAGAATAGCCAGTTTGTTATGTGACTGGAAGAAGTCCAAAGCAAACTCTATGACTCAGGAATGAGTGTCTGGTGTTCGGCAAATTCTGAGTCTCTGCTGAACAAATATCACCGTGAGGTGCTAGGAGACAACCTTTTCTCACTAAATACAAAATTCTGGGATCTAGGATTTATGCTAAATTAAAATCCCATGACAGTCTTCATAGAAAAAACTCTGCTACCAGTCTGGCCAAGTAACTGGGACTTGGGAACCGGTAACACTGGGGAGAAGAGTGAAAAGAATGTGGATATGTGCAAACTGAGAGGTAGCGTTGAGAGGAGGACTAATTAAACTGAGAGAAATGGCTCAGAGGCACACACTGGGTCTGACTGGAGGAAAAAAAACATAATTAGGATGATAAATCAGGAGAAGGCAGTTGCATAGGAACAGATTGAAAGAAAGGCAGAGGAGGTCTCACCTGGGAATAGGCAGAGAGGGGTCTATGGTCCTCCAGAGCCTGAAAAGGGATCTGTAAGTGCAAAGATTTTCTTGTGGCCTATGTGTGTTGTGGGATTTTTTTTATAGGGTACCTTTTCAGAATGGAAACTATAAGCACACAAAAAAATCTAAAGTCACTGTAAAAGAGCATTAAGTGATCTGAATTTAGGAAGTGCCCATGGGGTTGTTTGTACAACAGTCCCCAAGTGCACATGCAATATGGTTAGAGAGGATTGGTAATTTTCGAGGATATAATTAACAGGTTAGTGTCAGAAACTGCTGATTCTTCAAAGCTGAAATGGTTTATACAATACCATCAGATTGAGTGAAATTAGGCAAAAATACAGTCAGAAAGATTTCTGGCCCTTTTCTCTGACAATCTTCAAGGAAAATGGAATCAGTACTCCCTGACTGCTGCACAGTGGGTATTGTCACAGTGTTTAGGTGCCGAGAACTTCGCAAGTTACAGAATTTCCTCACTACTTCATTTCTTTCAGATTTTAAGTCTCTCTTCTACAGAGAGCCATTAAGTCCTCCCAACTTCCCTAACACTCCCAAAAGTTTTAGCTCAGAGTGTTTGTGGAAGTAGGAAACTAACAGCTCTGTCTCCCAAGCTATGAGGCATCCAAGGGTCCCCTTTGCATTTGGATTCTTAGGGTCAGTTTGTTTGCAAGTGTCTTTAAAGCCTTGCATAAGATGCTTTGCTTATCTCTTGATTTTCTCATTCATTGGAAATTTGAATATTCAGATAGTTTTAAAAGAAATAGTTGTTTTCAGCATTCTGAAATTTCCCACAAAAGATGAAGTCTGATTCTTGACCTGCTGTATGTATAATGGATTATAATTACATTATCCTTTACTGTTAGTTCCCAGGTTTAGACAGCAAATAGGATATATGGTAGCTATTTAATGAAATGATAGTAGATATTTGTTTCTTCTTGTTTATTTGTTTAGCATCTGACCTCCTGGATATTTACTCCCTACTGATCTGAAGAGACAGTTAGTATTCTCAGAGGGTTTTCATCACTGAATCTAAATGCTTCACAGATACTAATGAGTGGATTTTTATTATGCAATCATTGCATAGTTGATATAAGCATGACTATTTCCCATCTTCCAAGTATTTGACCTTTTAGTGCCTTTTTAATATATCTAGTGTATGTGTATAGTTGCAAAACTGTGCTTCAGGATACTACTATTAGGATTCAGCTACTACTAAGCTCAACACAGGTGTCTTATAAACGGCAGAAATGTATTCTCCATGCAATATAGTACTTTATACTAGAGAAGAAGGCATAAGATAGTAAATAGGTAATCCAACTACCTACAACTAATGGTAGCACTTCTACTGCATAAAGATAGTTCTAACAGAGCTGAAAAGTGAATATTGTAAAGCAGCGAAAAAATATAGGTGCTAACGAGGAGAAGAAGAAATATACATAACACTAAAAATATTCCCCAATCAAAATTCCAGAAAAGTTTTTGGAATTTTGCTTTTCTCCTTTTTCCCCCTTCACTGTACTGAGCTCAGCCCATAACTCAGAAGCTGACATGGTTTTGATGGAGAAGTAGAGATGTGCATATATTTGCACAGAGAGGTACTTTATCTAAGGAAGGTAGGTAATTCCCCTTGAAAAAAAAATTACTAGAACCATGCAAATGAAATTAGATATATAAATAGAACTTTGTGGATAAAGGGCCTTGAAACAATGATCATTCATTGAAAGAATATTTCTTTCACTTTTATTTCCTCTCAGACTCTTAAAGGATTGGCAAAATTATTTAAATTTTCATAGGAAAAAATCATCCATATGAAAACAAGAAGGTACTGCATCATTTAAATAAGGCAAAATTAAGAATGAAAGTGTCTTTCCTTCTTACATCAGTTTTAAATATCAAATTCAGGAATGGTGGAGTAGGAAAGTAAGGAGAAGAAATTATCAGAAAATAGTTTGTGATCTGCAATGTAGAATCAAGCCTGTTCTTCAGTTTAATGCTTTAACTGGCTTGGCAACATAAAATACTAAGTTTCAAACTTTCATCTGTAACAGGATAGTCTTTATATATTTGTCTAGCAAATGGACAAAAGCTGCTTAAAAGTACCTAAATTTTAGCCCTAAGCCTTAGTGCCTTATTTTCAGATGTAATGAAATCTGTACCCTTCCTCCTGACTGCAGCACTTCTGAAGTTCAGCACCTCTCTTTCAAGTCATCAGTTTGTGACTTCCACTTCATTTCAGTGTTATGTGGGGAGCTTGGTGACAATATCTGCCTACTTGGTACCCTTTGTTTCCTGGAAGTGCCAAGACTGTCTCCTTTTGTAACTACTAGTTATTAGTCTTTGTACCTCTTCTCCCCTATAAGTCTTATTTTATTTTTTTATAATTATTATATTTTTATCTTCCTTAGATTATGGCTGCAAACTTTAGTCATAAAATGAAATAATTGAGCATGGCATTCCAATTTTTGTGGCACTTTTTATAATATTAAAATGAATTATTTTCTTAATAAAGCCTTGCATATGTCTATGTATACTTACTGCTGCACACAAATTAACTAACTAAAAACATTTCCTTAGTGTTTGAAGTCAAAACCCATTTCTGAATATGTTTAGTCTTTATTTTTCTTTCCTCTGTGCAGAAATTTTCATTTTTCTTCCGTGATATTCTTTTGCTATTGCTTTCCATTTTATTGGCTGTGTTAAATCTTTCTGAAATTCTTCATTTTCTAAGTTAGATTTACCTGGCTAAGTTCAGCTGGCCTAAATAATCTGTGACTATTTCATCTCTTATTTCACCTGTTCTTCCAGGTCAACAGCAAGCATTCAGCATTGTAATTCCTCTCAGAGCCATGGGGTATCTGCATTTTGACCTACTTCTCTTGCTTTCTCCTGACCTCCAATTGATCTTTTTGTGTCACCCAGCATCTGTAACATCCTTCCTGCCAGCTCCCAAGCAGTATCCTTATTAAACTATGTAGGTTACTGAACATGCAGTGAATGTAACCCCAGAAACAACGACTTTCAAATCTGATAGTAGCAGATCTCCAAGGTCGCTATGCTTCTGAATTTAAGGGAGGAGAAGTACAAGAAGGAGAGGAGTTACAGAGCACACTGCAAAAACAAACACAGAGACACACAGAAAATCTGCGGGTGATGTGCACAAAAATCTTAGTGGTTCTCCTTAGGCCAAGCAGCTTCCAAGACTGCCAAGGGCTCATTAAAATCAGGGAACTATAAGAATGAGAAGTGGTAGAGGTGATCACAGCAATGGGTAAGAGCCTGGAGAAATATGCTTACAGATGGGTGAAACATGGACTATTAATAGGCCTTTGAGAGAGGGAGAAGTGACCTTTGAAATAAACTCTTCTAGAGAAGGGGAGAAGCAGGATTCCTATAGATACATATATAACATTTCATTTAAAAGAATGTTTTGTCAGCACTGAAATCCCACCTCTGCTTCAGGTGTTTAGAGATTTTTCTTTCTTTTTTTTTTTTTTTTTTTTTTTGTTACTAGAGCTTTTTTTTTAAAAAAAAATCTGGATTTACTTCATATAAAATACTTGCACTTACAACTAAGGGAGGGAAATTAAATTATTGTCAGTTAGCTTAATTGAAGTGAAAACATGGTTAGCTCCTAGGAGGAGAGAATCTCACTGGTGAAACACAGCAGGATTTAAAAGACAGGATTAGAAACAAGTATGTAAAGCATCCAGGAAAAGTGAGTGTCAGGGGAACTTCTGTTGTGGTAGGACAAAGTTCTGTACATGCTAGAGCTCATATTTTAAAATTCTGCAGATCTACCTGTGCAAGTAGCAGAAGAGCAAATTAGAGTTAGAAAATCTCAAGGAGAGGTCTTTGTAGAAAGACAGAAACAGACAGTCTATTCTGGAAAGGGTGGAAAAAAAAGTCTTATTTGTGAGAAGATGAATAGTACTGAAAAATGTCCTGTCTCTAGGTTTTGCAGACATAAATATTGTGGTATTTTTACTTTTCCATTCATATTCTGCTTTAAAGGTTACAAAAAGTAGACCAAAAAGCTAAATGAAAAAAGAAATTTTAGACAGGATTTTACCTCAGGTGGCCAATCAGGAAGTTAACTTAGGGCACAATTTTGGATGAAAGGGAATCAAATGGATTCAGGAGTTTCCTGTTAGGCAAGTGTTTGTTGAACTGCTAAAACTGAGGGCTTCATCGTAACAGGTAAAGAGACAGACAATGCAAAAGGTGATTACAGCCCAAGAATCACAGGTAGCTGAAACAGTCCAATGAGCAAAAGCTGCATCATGAGCTCTGTGAGGAAGCAACATCATTACCAACATGGTAACAAAACTACTAGGACGGTAAAAAAAAAAAATCTACCTGAAAATTACGAGCAGTAGAGAGTAACCGTATACACAAAAGGTGCCAAATTGTTTCAACAATTTGCCTCAACATATTGACCTATGGACAAAGAGTTTCACTGAATAGAAACTTGCCTTTTCAGCACTCTCATATTGTGGATTTTCTAGTGAATTAGTAGAATATATGTCTTTTTGCAAAGTTTTCTTGGGGTGTTTCAGTCTTTAACTTATGGGAGAAGTACTCTTGTGAGCTTCAAAGGAAAAGGAAAGCAACCTGAACAGTTGACTTGATTTTCCTCTAAAGGAAGTTGAGAATGCTGTTCCAGTCAGGTCCATCAAGAACTGGGATAACAAGCTGTAAGCAGATTTTCTGCAGCTAACATTTGGCAGTGCGTGAAATGAATGTTAGTGGCCAGCACTTAAAAGGTGATCTGAGTCGCCACTTGAGAAAGCAGCGATTTGTCTGCCCCTTCATTAGCTAATCTACCAAGAGGTAAGATTTTAGTGAAATGTAATGGTCAAGACTTTCCTTTGTCCTCGCATTGCAAATGGATCTGGCAAAAATATCTGGCAAAACCCAAATATTTGGGTTTCACATGTCATTATCTATATATCAAAAGTTTGGAAAATTGTATACATTTCATTTCTTTTATAGACAGGGATCATGGTGAAGAAAGCCTATGAGGAAAGAGAAACTGGAAAATAAATCAGGATACCTGTTGCCATTTCATATGAAATATCACCTCAGTTCAACAGGTCATAACTTTTTTCAATCTCTTTCAGAGAAATAAGGGAAGATGCCATGACAGCTTCTCCATATACTAGCAGCAAAAATTCCCATACCATTGAAGTTTAAAGACAGTGACCAGTGTATAAAAAGGAACTGTTTAAACCTTGGTCTTTTTAGTTGGAGGAGGTAGGATGGAGTGTTACCTTCAGGAGCAGGATGGAGTGATTCTTTTGGTCACCAAAAGTTGAAAGGAAAGCTACTTCCTAACATCAAATTCTGCCTGAGTTATAAAAGTTATAACATCTTGAAGTATCACCTATGTAGATGATAGAAACATACTATCATTTGCCAGTGGTAAAGAGTGTTGATCTGTAGTTAAAATCCTGGGGCATGACTTCAACAGTCACCCATTCAGTGGCACTACTACACTGCGCAACAGAAAAACTGCAAGGAAAACTTGTAAAGGTCTTTGTATAAGGTTTATAAGGTCAGGTTGGATTCTATTACAAGAAAAAAAAAAAATCAAATAATGGCCATTCCTTCTGAGCAAAGCCATTAAAAAAAATTTCACAGAGACAAGGTGGTAGTACTTGAGCAATGTGGTAAAATAGAAAAGTTTTGCCACCAATGACCCAAATCTGTTCTACTATATCTGTTTAATCTAGTTTTTTTTTTAATGTTAGAATCCTATCTAGGCTGACTTGATGATGGGAGTAGCCCTACTTTCTGAACAAAAGTTCACTACAGCTGCTGGAAATGTCTGGACAGGTACAGAATACACCCTACTGTCTCCCTTTCTGACAATGAGTTTGCTCATTTTTACATTTTTATTGTGGTAAAAAGTGGAATTTAGAATATATTATACATATACTCAGTGAAACTATCTGCTTCATTGCCTCTTAGATGAATAATATTCCTTATCGTAGCTTCCAGAGATGTGTTTCCCACTAAAAGGATGTTGTACTACAGTGAGTTATATAGAGTGACATTTCCTACTGAGAGTAGGTGGCATTTTAAGGTTCCAGTCTGGCAGAAATTCTTTTTTCAAAAATGTGCATGAGTCTACTCGCCTTCATAAAGTTAGAGATGTGAGGAAGTTCTCAGGATAACAGTGTACTTCAGTGATTATTGAATAGAAAGCTAAAAAGGCAGAACAGACTGTTATCTAGGGAAAAAAAATGTGAGGAGTGGTAATCTAATAATGACTTACTGGACTAACTTCAAAGTTTTAGAAAGCCATGCTTTCAGCTGAGAGGACCTAACTAATGGGGTGGTAAGCAATGTTGCAGTTGTATCATGGCTGCATTTGAGAATCGGTGATTGTTGCAAGAAATTCTAATAATGTGAATAATAATATTAATTTACCCAAATTCTCTGATACTGCTGAAACCTTAGAAATGGGGTAGATTTTCAAAAGAACACACCAACAAACTCCTTTTTTTTTATAGTGGATTCTATAGTGGATAGTTATAGTGGATAGTTAAAAAAAAGAATACCAAAGATAAGTTCTTTAGCCTATTTTGAAATATTTGGTCCATACTGTTTATCCTATACCTCTATCAGGCAGTGTTTTGGAAAAACTTACCTATTTAATTGATCACACCAGACACAAGGCAGAGAGACAAATGTGGTCCACTGATCCATGTTGGCAAACTAAAATGTATCATTTTTCCATCATTTTCCATCATCCAAATCTGAATTTTCAGATTTGCAGACGTCCGGTATGTCTATGATTAAAACTAATAGTTCACGAAATACTGTGATTAACCCAAATAGCTCATGAAATACTGAAAGTGAAGTCTGTCATCCACTCAGGTGTTGCTTAATGCCTATATTTCCATATCTGTCAGTAATTCGTAATTAAGGAAGTTACTGAGAGGACTCAGACAATGAACAGTAGTTCTAAAACCACAGAGCTACTGGAAAACTGCCATTGCAGTACTTCTGTCTTCCCTGTCCTGGATTAAAAAGAGACAGAAGCAAAATACAGGGCATACATCCTCCTGAGATGAGTATCTGCCAAACTGCACAATTCCTGCCACTACCTGCTCATAAGTTAAACCAGACATGAAGTTGATGTAGCGTATGCCTGAGGCTAACGCATGTTTCAGCTGATCTCAGATTCAGGAACTGCGATGATTACTGTAAATCAGCCTCTTCCTGTGCTTTAAATGAAGGTAAGCTCTGAATATTTACTGATCAGGATGCTGTGCTATGTCCCTGTGAAATGAATATGATGGAGATGATGGCACCTATCCTAGATCAAGAGCATATTCCAATCAGGTGATGTTTGGAGATGTGATACAGATGCCAGCTGTGTCAAAGTTGCTTGGAATTTGACTTTATCAGTTCAAAAAAATGTAGTACTTCAAATGAACATGTTGTAACAACACTATATGGAACTGCTTTTGCCAATGGTGCAAACATTAGATGTTTCAAAAAACATCCAACAGCTGAATATAGTTCAAAAATTAATAACTCTTCCATAAATAGGCACTTCTGCAGCCAGTGTCGGTGCACCTACTGTTGAACTGATAAACAGCAATCCTTTCCCATCTGACAGAAAGCCCTACT
>VZSV01000031.1:2436689-2470168 GCA_013398735.1 Nothocercus julius
AAGGAAAGGAAAGGAAAGGAAAGGAAAGGAAAGGAAAGGAAAGGAAAGGAAAGGAAAGGAAAGGAAAGGAAAGGAAAGGAAAGGAAAGGAAAGGAAAAATGGAAGAAGTTAACAAATGTGTGCCTCAGGCTGCTCAGGTTATCCAGCTTCAAGTGAAATCATTAACAATATTTAGAAGACATGACAGAGCTTTATAAGCATGAAGGGAGGAAAAAAAATGGTCTGTTTGATCATCCAAATAATTTAGATTTATAACAAAATCAGAGTGGGCCAGTTGAAAGGTAGATGCCGTGTTTATCTGGCATTCTCATGGACGGAGTGAATACCTGAAAGCTAACATAATCTGAGTCATATGGAACAATATTTGAGGCTTCAGCAAACAGAAGAGTCCTGAAATCAAATAGTCGTCTGTTAATAATATTGCTGTTAATCTATTGTAACTTTAGTAGCATGTATATGCATCAGAAATATTTGTTCTTGTTGCAATTAATGCAAGTTCAGGTAAAATATTTTTCAGGTAAGATACAGGCTTTCGGGTAAGATACAGAGGCTGAACATGTCTAGCAGCTGGGATTTTCAATGGCATAGCTTGTAATCAGAAACACGGGAAGTGGAAGCATATGTGCTCCGACCAAGACTTTACAGTAGTGAAAGGGATGTCAAAGTGAACATATGAAAGAAGATACGTGAAACCTTGAAACTGGATTGATGTAGGTATTTAAAAATAAAGATTAATATTTTTTTAGTTATGAGACACTTACCAAGAGATATTTAATCAGATTGAAATCAAGTTTTCCATTTAACTGAAACATAATATTGCCCTGGTTGTATGTTATTCCCATGGGATATTTTATCTTTAGCTTGGCATACTGAATGGAGGACTGGATTGGACAATCTGACTCATTAAGTTTAGTTTCTTGTAATTGCAGATAATTACATAGCAACTGTCAAGTTCACACTAGCTTCAAAGATTCCAGTGTCACCGGCTTGTCTCTACATGCTGCAAGACGTCTCAAGTAAACTATACTGAAAAACAGGTTAACTTTCTCTGGATATTAGAGTCACTAGAACTGTGATAAACTGACAAAGTGAGCAAGTGAAAAATAGGAGTTGAGACAAGTGAGAGAAATCTGCACAGAATTCAAATGTTTGTGAAAGAAAAAGAACAATTATGTTATATTAATATTCATTAAATAAATAATGCTTGCTAGAAATGTTACAGTCTTCCAGATAATTTTCCTTAAGGAGTCAGCAAATTTTCATTTTTGGAAATGTTGTTTGATGTCTGTTATGTGGTGCTTTGGTAGAAAGGGTTACTGGAAAGAGAATTCAAAAGGACTAACAGCCAAGATTGTACTCTGTGATGCTCCCTGTGTCTGACTCTTGGCATCTCAGAATCCCACATTTGTGTTAATTCCTAGGGGAAAAAAAATTACTAATGGTTTATTTTTTCAATTCTAGGCATGTACGAAGATATAAAGAAAACACCTCAGTCACTATATACTAAATTCTTCATCTTAATCCATAGCATGTTCATCGCCAAAACTCCCTGAAAAGTCTGATATGCATTACTACCTTGCGAGTGACAAAAGGTGCGACTGTACAACTGACATTAATCAACTGACATTAATCAATTCCAGATGACCTTTTACTCTCCTAACCTCATCCTGCATGCTTGGATAGTGTCTCTGGACTGCTTGTGCCTAGACTCCTAGACTGCTTGTGCCCTGTTGCGATGTCCCTCTGCCAGATGTCAAGGTGATTGAAGTCTCCCATAAGGAACAGGCCTTGAAAACACGATGTTGCTTCCAATTCTCTGAATACATTGTTGTCTACTTCTTCTTCCTGATCAGGTCATCTCTAGCAGACACCACTACAATTTCATCCATGTTGGTCTGCCTGCTAATCTTAACCCATAAAATCTCAGCTGTCCCCAGGCAGAGCTCCATGCATTCCTGCTGCTCTGTCACATAAAAGGCAGCTCCCACTCCTTGCATTCCTGACCATAATGAGCTTGTATCCATCAAGTTACCGTATCCACACTTTTCCTTGGTAATTTGCTTTGTTAGTCTCAATTTATACATTGCCAGGAAAGAAGGCTTCCCTTCTGCAGCATATACTACCGCATCAGCTGAAATCATGGGGGAAAATTTGTGAAATTGTTCTTGGATTAACTCCTTACCAAAAGCAAAATAAGAAGGAATTTCTTAGGTCAGTTAGCATTCCTTTTGTCCCAGTGATATTCACTATTTTTGTTTAGAGAAGGATTCTTCTCTCAGCAAAGGACTAAAATGAGTTCCAAAAAAGTCTTGATCTAGAAAGTGAATCCAAGTATCACAGTTCTGAAATATATCAAAGAAAAATCCCATTGATACATCTCTTTATAACTTGGGTAGATCTGAAATCATCTAGATCTGGATCTACACAACTAAATATTGGAGGTTATTGCTTAATTCAGCAGAATTTAAAGATGGTTATCTAAAAAGCACTAATGTGGACATTATTCCCGATAAAAATCCAGTCTGGATTTTTGGTAAGGATGATGTGACTTTGTTACTGACCAAAAAGACATGGCATTTTTTTTATATTTGCCTGACACTCTTATATTCAGAATTTGTAAAGAATTGCTACTTTAATTTATTCTGTGTTATCATAAACATCCTGTATGCATGACACTTGCAAGATCTTATATGTGCTACTTTACATAACTATAAGATAGGCCTTCTGAAGACACATAATGTGGGAGGAACAGTGAATAGTAGCATGAGTCAGCTATAAGTGAGGAATTTGAAAATAAGATTTGTTGACAACCAGAACAAATGGCCCATCCATCTTAGCATTTTATATCAGCTCTACACTGTTTAGTTCTTTAGCAATTGGCCAAGGGCAAATATATTGGTTGTCATGACCACCGTCTCAGGCAATGCTGGTTGTTCCCTGCCAGTAAAGCAGCAGGAGCCTATCTCATAATCATTAATTCAAATAGCTTTCCACATCTTACCGTACCTTATGCAAGGTGGTTGAGGCTAGAGATTGTGTCTTGAGCTCAGTCCTGCTCTTGTCAAAACACATGAAGGAAATGAGGGTGGCTTTGGAGATGGACACTCAATTAAAGGTGAAATGGAACATGCAGAAATATACCCAGTGAATCCTCCCATGGGAAGCAGGAAGCAATGGTTTATCTTCCCAGTCAATTGTACAGATTGAGAACAACAGTAGCAATTGCCTTTTGATATGAATGAGTGCTTATTGTCTGAATGAGTGCTTATTAACTGAATGGTTAATTGTTGCTGCTTCTGGGTTTCAAAAGAAAAAAAAAGAAGAGATAGTACAAAGCAGGAAAAAAAAAAAGGTGTCAAATGAACTATCTGTTAATGAGAGGAAGAAAGTAAATTGAGATTTCATAGGTAGTCAAGTCCAAGGAGAGAGAGAGAAAGAGAAAGCGTATTTGTTTCATCAGCTATTATAACGAACACAGAAAGGGAGGATCAGGGACTGACAACTCGATGCAAAGGTATTGAACTAATTCTCTGCTCTTCTCCTATTCTGTAAAGGCAAACACCTTCCTTTCAGAAAATGACATTTGTATTTATATTTGTCTACTTTACTTTTTGTTAAATAAGCCCCTGGTGAGATACCACAGTAATGTAACTTAAACTACCACATGAGATCTTTGTAGTGTTAGTAAGAAAAATTGAGCCTTTTTTTTTTTTTTTTTTTTTTTTTTTTTTTTTTTTGTGAATTAATCTTACTTGAACAATGCTGTAAGGGCAATAGATTTTACAGCTGTGTAAAATCTATTTTGATTTTGATCCCCCAAAACATTTTGGGGCAGTAAGACACATTTGTTTTTTTCTGTAGATTATTTTCTGAAATGTTGAGCTTCAGTCAGAATCCCTGCTGCTTGTTCTTCTGGCTGTTTTTACGTTCCTGAGCAGTAGCTCAACTTCAACAGAAGAGCAGTAGAAGACCTGTGGAGTCTGGCATGCCCGGGGGAAGTGGTTTTGCATCCCTGGCAGGTCAAGGGATTCACCTGCTCACGAGGTGTGTGCTCCAACCTACTATTATGGGAAAGGTAAACAGCACCAGTTTCGTCTTCAGCTTCTGTGCTTTAAGAATATAGAAACCAAATGTTGAGAAGCTCTGCACTATACACCTCCATGCACTAAGGAATCAACAGGCAGTGGTGGACCTAAGCTCTAGGTAAAGCAGCATTCTAACCCTGTGCCTGTCTGTGTAACTGTTTAGAAGTGCCTTATTCTCCCCACTGGTTGAAAGGAAATTTATTTATTTAGCTGACTGCAGAGTAATTCAGAAATCTTTATTTTCAGGTGTTGTGTGGTTTAAGTTGGGCACTGTTGGTCTTTTATACATGGCTATGCAAGCACTTTGGAAAAGGTGTATATTTGGGAAAGAAGTTAGAACAGAAGAGATTGGAGGTTTTTGAGGATAAATGGTAAAATATCCTGAGACGAATCAGGGTTGAGATGCAGAAGCCTGTCACAAAGAAGAAAAAAAAGACAGGGAAAAAGCAGTTCCCAATCAAGAGTTTGTTTATAGATAATGCTTATCATAGATAATGCTTTATCATAGACCTTCAAAAGCTCCATTCTACAGTGTCTGACCAGGCCTTGTTCAGGAACATATCCCACTAATTCTGCCTCCTAGAAAAGAATCAACAAACACTGGCTTGCTTCCTACTGTTTCTGTATAATTTTTAAAGCTGTTCTTTTATATGTTTGTTAAGAATTTATATTTCTGTTAAAACTCACTGTCTTTTCTGTCATACTTATCAATTGTGCACTCTATATTTCTTTATTTTGTCAAATCCATAAAGCATTTAAAAGGAACTAATCGGGGAGGGAGTCTTTATATTTTATTTTAATGAAACATACTGGTTCTCCCATCTCTTCCTACCCCCAATGATGTGTGCCCTCTTACAACCTTGTTTACCTCTTCTTCTGACAAATACTCTTTGCTTTGCCAATCAACTTCTTTTTAACTGTCTCCTTCTTCAATTTTAATAGAAAGTCAGCCTGTTATGTGAAGATCATTAAACCCGTTCTTTCTTATGTTTTTCCTTTTTTTCTCTCTGTTTCTTTGACAGGAAGAGAACTTTGCAGAAGTCTCTGGCAAAAGTGTCAAAGCATCAACCAACTAATTTATTTGCTTATTTATAAAATTTCAAATAAAAAGAATACATTATATACTGCAGTTTAAAATGATCTTAATGATAAAGAAATGTACGCAGAGATCTCCCCCTCCCAATTTGTTTTCAAGAATCTGTAGTCTATGGACCTGATGGTTGCCAAGGTGAATGTTTGCACCTTCTAAGCTGTATCTCTCTGTTTTTATACAGTTTTTGCAGCTGTTAAATTCCTGTATCATTTCCATTACAGGTATCTTGAGAATCAATATCGCATAACCCTGACTTTCTGCCTGCTCCTAAAAATTCTGATCCATATGCATCGTTTTTGCACTAGTGGTAATTTCCTAAGTGACTGCGAATGCAAAGTATTCACATATACATAAGACATTTTTGAGGACAGCTGCATTAATCCAAAAGATATCTTTGTTTACTTCTTTTTTGCCTTAGTTACTGTTTATTTCTAGAACTCTGGACTCTTACTAAATTTCACATATGGGGGAAAGTAAACTTAATTATTTTAACATGGGCTGCTGCAGGCCCAACTTTGAGAGCTCTGGCATCTCAATAGATGTTTTCTCCAAAACAAGTTCAGAGCACAAGCTTCCATTTAAGACTACAGTCCCCCATCCCAGACAGTTCTACTGGCTGTTCATTTTATTTGACACACATTTAAACTTGCGTCAGGCATTTCATTGAAACTGGAGTACACACAGGAGGAGAATTAAACATCTACAGAAAGATCAAGCATTGCAGAGCATTGCAGTTGTACAAGGGGAGATATTTGAGTGTATGTTGATTAACTCATATCTGATTTGCTTGTTTTGCTTGTAGGCTCTTTTCCCTGTGAATTACTTTATCATCACCACTTTGGTGTACACTAGTGCAGGTTGAAAGTTTTCCATGGAAAGACAGTTTAAGTTGGAGTACTCTAAATCTTACATGCTTCTGTTTTCTTCAACAGTCTTTATACCTGGGAAGCTAAATAAGCATGTTAAGGGGGTTGGAATGTGGTGGTTTGTCCTATTAAAACTAAATATTTTCTTTTGGTCCAGGTTGACCTTAATTTGTGTCTGCCTCATGACTGGGTCTATTCCTTGAAATGTATTCGCTGGATTTGTTTGGTTCAGGCAATCCAGTTTTATCAAATCTGAGCTAAGCATTCCTAACTCTTGAGCTCTATTCTGCTTCGAGTAAAGGGAAGGGCTGTTTCTACCTCCCCTTCAACAAGCAATTCTATCCTTCTGGAAGGCAGAACATGTGTTACCACAGATAGTTTAGGTTTTGATGAATTGATATTTTCCATCAAGTAACATTGTCAGGAATTTTATGATAAGCACCACATGATACACATTCCACACACACCAGAATTCTGCATGCATTCACTAATGGCTTTGACTACACAAGGAATGCAACATGAAGTAGAATAACTTTTTTTTTTTTTTTTTCCAGACAATATTCATATTTTCTTTCAGCCTGACTGTACCAGCTTTTGCTTTTGAGTCATTAACACATATAAAAGTCTTCCCATTGAAATAAAGCATTTGTAGTTTCAGGCAATATTTATACACCACAAAACTTTCTTCCTTTTTCTTCTCTCTTCCAGTAATGATTACAGTGTTTCCTGATGATTTCGTAAATAGTTCACTATGTTTTTTTTCTTTTTCTTTTTGTACTGTCCTCCCCTCCAAAAGTTTGTTTATTTATTTTTTACAAATAAACCCATGGATTGAAGAAATAATTTGTTAATCTAGTTTTTCTGAGGAGGAACATGTATCCCATGCTTCCTTTTTGGCTTTAAAGGACTTTTAGGTACTTGGTAATGCAGATCAAGACTATCAAGACAACAGAAATGATAAAGGACCTTCATCTCTATTCTTATTCTTACTGTTTGTACTTGTGCAATGTGATTGGTGAATACAGCACATTTCATGCAGGCTTATACCTACACCTCTTTCTACCTGAAATGCAGGGGTGCTTAATAGTGATTTGATATTATCCTATAATATTTTAAACCCTACAGCTCCTAGGTTACAAACTTCCAGTCAAAGAGAAAAACAGAAATGCAATGGAGAAGTCCAGCATACTAGAGGTCACCCCTTTCTGAGGCATCCTGGTTACCCAGTTACTTTCCTTCCAAAAGTCTTTTAGTTTATAGGAAAAAATAGAGATATATTTCTGCATTATTCCTCTAAAGTCCCTTTACACCTTTCTTTCTTGCCTCTATGAGGCAGAAAGGAGAATAAAATCTTTTTTTCTTTTTTTTTTTTTTTTTCTTGAAATGTTTTTACTGTTCTTCAAGACTTTGATCTCTGGGAGAAAGAAATGCTGATAAATTAAGTAATCACAACTAAGTATTTCAGAGAGCTTTTCTAATTCCATGCGATATGTTTACTTATAACTGCCAACACGAGTAAAATTTACTATCATGGGAAAGTGTAAAATAGTCAATTGTGTTTTCAGAAAAGGAATAATGAACATGTAAAAGATATTTAAAAGTCAGGTTCTTCTCTAAGTAAATAATGCTGTATCTTCTAAAAGCCTGACTCTTATCAGAGAAGACTAAGCACTGGTGCTTAGAAGTTATAGCATAATGCAAAGCTATGAGAAGAGTCTAAATAAAATTTGTGCTGAGAAAAGTGACTTTGCTTGTCTGGCCTAAAGCAGGCTAGGGACCTAATGCCATGATAGCCTATGCTGAACTCTTTTTAGCTTGTCTAAGCAACACTCATTCCTAAGAGAAAAGAATTGTACCTACCAGCAGAGAAATGATCTCAAATGACACAGGAAGATGCAAAAGAAGGAGTTGGATTGCAAAGTTCTTTAAACTGACTGACTACAGTTCATCCTTTGCAGCTGCGCATTTTCACACACTGTGTCTCTCTGAATGCAGGAGTCATGGCCCATGGTCTCCCCGTTGTGGGAGGCTCACAGAATTGAGTGCCAAGGATTCCTACTCCAAGAAACAGGAATCTCAGAACATCCAGATACGATTAGCAAAAGGGTACAGGACATACAGATAATCTGCATATGCTGTCATCAGCACTTATAGGCAGATATTAAAATTTCAGTGTGAATTATGGATAGGATTTTTTTTTTTTTTGGCAAGGTATTTGGCATTTCTCCAGGTTTGAAGTTGATAAGGTTTGTCTTTCTCCCTTTCAACTTTTTAATTAGTAACATGCCCACACCAGTCTGTTTCTCAGACTTCTGCATAATACTGCAGCGACTGAGGTACATGTCTGGTAGGATAAGATGTTTTTAGATGTTCCACTTCAAAAAAGACTTTAGTCCAAGGAGGGCCTTGTAAAGGAGGGCCTGATTTTTTCATTGTAAAAGCAGTATTTACTGAGTTTAATTTAAAATGACAGTGGCTTAACTCTTTGAAAGTCCTTATGATTTCAATGACCAATAGAGGCTCAGGGGAAAAAAATGAGAGGGGAGAAAGATTATTCCTAAAAGTGTGATTTATATTTCTCAGAAATATGATTTGGATCAATTATCCGTCCTTGGAGGCAATTCTAAGATCACAATTCTTCTACAGACTTGTCTGTAGTGTTGTGTTTCTGAACTGGCTATTTAGTGTAATTTATTAAAGCTACTCTATACACTCTTTGCTAAGTAGAACAACCTCTGTGGAGCACTTCTCTCCAAAACATGAAATGAATGGGCAGTAATAGCAGGCATGAACTTAACAAGCAGGGAGAAAGACTAAGAGAACCGAACCTTCTGCTCCATTTATGCTGCCTGAGGTGGCACATGCTTCAAGAGGGAAGAGAAGCTGCTCTCAAAGTGATTGGTGCCTTCATCTTCCCTATCGATATTCTAGCTGCCACTTACTCTTGAAGGGATACCTGGCTGTCATCTTGACACCACTCTAGCTGAGGTAGTAAGCATGAGCCAGATCATCATCACAGCTTGAGCTCTGTGCTGTCCAGATGCATGCACTTGGACATAGTGGCTGTTTCAGATGTACTCCTAACAGGTTTAGGAAATAGAGCACACCTTTTATCCTGGTTTAGTCCACACAGCTCTGTCCTTTGAGGTGAAAGCCTTAAATGCTTGTATTTCACCCTCACAATCACCCCCTGCAGCAATCTTGAAGGCAATAATAAGGCAGACAATTCAGAACCATTTAAAGCCATAAGCCATGCCCTAGGAAATAATCCAATTATCCTATTAGGTTTCAATAATAATGCAGAGTTGGGTTCTTTTTTTTCACTATTTTAGGGTTTCAGTCTTCAAAATTGATTGTGGTAAAATATAATACACTCTCTTTTCCTCTTGAGAGTATATATTGAAAATTCCTCTTTATTTTTAATTGAGCTTGAGATTTCAGTGAATATTCCACCTCTTCAAGTGATGTAAGAAGCATTTCCAAATGTCATATGACTTATAGTGAAAATGATAGTAGGAAAAAAAAATATTTGCTGGAGAATATCAGCAGAAATTCTTGCCCTGTGTTCCAACAGAAGTAATGGGAGTGAGAAAGAACCCTAATTACTTTCCAAAATGGAATTCAGAGAATTTATAAATAGGATTAGATTGTGTAGTGTGTCAATTAAGTTATTTATAGTTCCATACAGTACTGGAATTGCATGAAGTCATGGGGGAATACCATTTCTTTACTGCAGAAAATTTGAAATAATGTTAAAACTCAGTCAAAGAAATCCACATATTGAAACCGGGAAGTGCTAGTAAGTGCATGGCCCAGAATTCTGGCAGAACTGTTTATGGCAGGGATCATCTGGGAAGGAGTCTTCTTGGTCATGTAGATGGAGAAAAATTTTTTTTTAAGAAGAGCCTAAGGACTTGCAATGATGATCCCAAAATCCAACCTTCAGATTTCAAAGAGTTTTATGAAGCAAATGCATTACAATTCTTACTTTCATGATGAGGAAATTTGGGACTGGTAGATGTGAAGTAATGGGTAGGCAGCACTCTCCTGAGTTCCTGTACCATGCTCAAGTCACAAGGCAATGGGGGATTTTCTGGTCTGTTTCATGAGAGATGCGTTTTTTAGGAGCTCTTACACAACCATCAGTTAAAAGAAAGGTGAAAACTCAGACAATCCCCATCTTTAGGTCATAGGATATGGAAAAAAGAATTCTTCCTTGCCTCATATCTCCTTTTCCTACTTTACCACATTTTCTACAGCCCAGAAATTAAAGACAGGATTTTTTTTCTTTTTTTTTTTTTTAATTTTATTCAGGTCAATATGTAGACTTGGCTCTGCTTTGATGAATTTCTTTTAGACAGAAGATTATCCAGTCACTGAGAGATGTTCCTAAGGACTGGAAGAGACCAAATGCCACTCCTGTCTTCAAGGAGGGCAGAAAGGAGGATCCCAGGAACTGGCCAGTTATCTCACCTATATCCAAGGGAAAGTGATGGAGCAACTAATGCTGGTTACTGTTTCCAGACACAAGAAGGACAGGCCAGTGACCAGGAGTAGTTATCATGGATTTGTGAAGTATAAATTGTGCATAAACCACATGACAGTCTTCTGTGATGAAATGACTGCTTTTATGGATGAGATCAGTGGATTTTGTACCTTAGCTTCAGTAAGACTTTGGACATGGTCTCCCATAGACAAGCCGATGAAGTGCATGCTAGATAAGTGGTCAGTGAGGTGGAGAACAGCTTTGCAGAAAAGGCTCTGGAGATCCTGGTGGACAACATGCTGAATATGGGCCAGCAATGCTTTTGATGGAAACTAAAGCCACCAGTATCCTGAGCTGTGTTAGTAGGAGCATTGCCAGCAGGTTGAGGGAACTGATCCTTGCCCTCTATTCAGCTACATCTGGAGCACTGTGTCCAGTACTGGGCTTTGCAGTGCCAGAGAAGCACTGTTTTCCTGCATCAGGGCCAGCAAAGGGCCACTAAGAAGATTTGGGGACTGGAGCTCATGTCCAGCCTGGAGAACAGAAGGCTCAGGCAGAGAGTCTTATCAGTGTTTACAAATATCTGATGGAAAGGTGTAAAAGGCCAGACCCAGTGGCACCCTCTGACAGACCAAGGGGCATGAACATGAACACAGTCAATTCTACTTGAACATAAGAAAACTCTTTTCTGTGAGAGTGACTGAGCACTGGCACAGGTTGCCCACAGAGGTATTGGAATCTCCATCCTTGGAGATGTTCAAAAGTTATCTGGGCAGCCTGCACTAGCTGGCTCTGCTTGAGCAGGGGTGTTGGACCAGATGATCTCCAGAGATTCCTTTCAATCCCAGCTATTCTTCCATTCTGTGATTTTTTAGTTCATTTAAAGAGTAAAAAATCATCCAAAGAAAGAGTTTTCTCTTTGCAGTTTAATGAGGAAAGACTGTCCTCCCGGCGCTTGAGATAAATTAATGCTCAGAAGTAGGATGTGAAACACAGTACAACCAGTATCAAATTCTTCAATATAAGAATATGTCAAACAAAAGAAGGATTTTCAACAGAAAGTGAGAATTTTAGTTTTCAACAGTATAATGAGAATTATATGATACAAACAGTAACCTAATTACATGATTGACTAACTCAGTGCTTAACAAGTAGAATTATTATAACATATATTAATATATCCCTATTATAAATTCTATGTTGTAATGTTTTCTTTTTGGACTGAATATTTGAGTCTCAAAGAAAAAAAAAAAAAGGCAGACTCTTCTTCTCTTATAGCTACTACTTGCTCTGAGCCTTTCTGCTTAGCCATTACTGTGTCAGTAGTTTCATACTTCCAGAGTGTTCTTCATTCCTCATTGGCCATGGTAGCTGATCAAAGGACTATAATTAAAAAAAAAAAGCTACTTCATCTGTTTTTATTCTGCATACTAACTCATGAATATACATGTTTGTAGTCTCCTTTTCCACCATATGCATCACTGAATATTTTACCGACTCTTAGTGTTGGTAATACTTAGAGTGGCAATGAAAAGGCAAAAATTAGAAATACGAGAGTTAAATATTGCCTAATCTAGTCCACACAGGCATCTCACATGGAACACATTCCTCAAAGAATACTTTCACCAAACAAAAAAATCAAAATTTTTGGAAATCTAAAAAATACAATAATTATCATCTTTTGAATAAGCAAGTGCCCCAGAATTAATAAGGGGTATATGAATGCGATTATCTCTGTGTATGTGTTTCTGAGAATGGCTACATAGCAGTTTTATGACAATGGTTAAAGTAGTTACATAAATAATTTTTCAGAGAAAAAAAATGTATATTTTCACATTCCATCCTGCAAAACTACAATATGAGCGGTTGAAAAAATGCCAAAAGCACATTTTGAATTTCAAAATTTGCCACTTCTTGCTCAAAATAAGCCCCTCCCACCTAGGGAGGGAACCTAGTCTTCAGCAATTGTTCTGAAGAATGTATTTTTTCTAGTCAGATAACATTGTTTCCTGCCTTTAAATATTTAGTGAAATGTTGAACTTCTGAGCTGTTCAATATTCACTGAAAATATCTTGCACGATTTTTTTTTTTTTTTTTAATCATTCAGGAGAGTTACTCACAAGGTTTTGTTTATGCTTTCAGAAAACATTTTTATTCTCACATAAAAAGAACATGAAAAACATTTAGTTATTATCAGGAAGGTGTTCACTGTCCAGCATGTGGAGATGTAGTTACAGTTCAGCCCAAAGGGTGATGTTTTAAAGAGCATCTGTTTGATATTTTATATAGACAATGATAGTCAGATAAAGGACTGCAGTATCTGCTTGTGTTGTGTTCTCCAATTCTTTTCTTACAAAGAAACTCTTGGCATGTCATTTTGTACATAACTACATCTACTTTCCTCTTAATGAATTCATTTCAGAGCTCCATAGGGATCCATGTATGTAGATCCTAGTTTGTTTCACAATCCCAGCTGCACGTTCCTACAAAGTGGTCACTTTTTCAGGTCCACATGCATGAGTAAAACATTTACAGACAGAAACTAGATCGATGTTTTCCTATGTTCATAAATGCATCAAAAAAGGACTTTTTTCCTCACTGTTGGCATGGATTTATATGCTGGTTTCAAAAAAAATCAATGGAAGCTTTGACGGGATCTTATTTGTTCTTTAATTACTGTATCTGCAGCTCCTTGGAAAATGATTTATAGTCTGCTTGGGACTGAAAGCTGGAAAAATACATTCCCTCTTATTTGGGGCATTCATTAGAGTTTTGCAAATGAGCATCAGGTTCCGAATCGAACAGAAACTGAAGTTGTCAGAGCAATGCATTTGGGAATTGGTTATGGAAAGCAGGACAATTTTATCTTTAATGAATATTATGTGATCATTGGCTTTGTCATTCACATGGGACAGAGAAATCACCTTTAGTAGATTACACAGCTAAACCAATTTACATAATAACATCATATACATTAAAAATACATTGCCCTTGTGGAAGCTGGGTTCAACTGTTGGAGAGATAAAAATAACTACTACAAGCCAGCATTTCCCAGCTACACACATCATCAGGGATCACAGAATTCTCTTGGACATTAGCTTTAGTAGACTTCAGCACTAAACCCATTTCCCAAAGCACATTATGCGCTTTGAAAAGAGTTTGCTTTCTGAATCTTACATGTTTCTCAAGAGGAGAGTTAAAACATATTTAATTTTACTAAAACTTTTTCTACAGTTCAGATCACAAGGGATCACATAATCCTATGAAAATAGTTGTTATGGAAGAAACTTGATCAGTAAACTAATACTGCTAAATGGACTATTACACTTGAGTCATACATATGGATTACATTAATATTTCTCCTCAGTACTCAGCTGTGATTTGTTTCTAGTATGTAGGTGAGTTTTTTGAATGGACTCTAGCACAGCCTTGAATTGGGTTGTTTCAGGCTTATCGTGCATCTTCAAGACATATCACAATCTTTCTCAAAGCAGGCCTTTCTTCTATTCGTGGATCGCTGCTTTGCCTCTATCAGGAGGAGTAAGAGTCTTAGAGGAGATTAACAACAGGATCGTATAATGATTTGGAATTGCAGATATTCTTTTCTTCAACACTTAGAGATTATTTGTTTTATTTTCTCATGGTTAATGGTCCCTAACAGCAGAATTCAAAATTCTGCAGAGGGACAGAGGGGTAGAGGGACTAGGGAAAAATGCCAGGCAGGGACTTATTAAGCCAATTACTAGGACTGGCAGACCTGACTTATTTTGTTCAAGCAAATAATTAGCACATTCCGAATGTTGCTAGTTTATTCTCTTGCTCTCCCCCCCCCCTTTTTTTTTTTTGCTGTACTCTTGTTGGGGTCCCCATCGCTGCCGCAGATTGAACAAAAGTAAATGTGTGATCACACTTCAGCTGCTTTGGTACAATATTTTTGCATGTATTTACCTTAAATCTATTTACTAATATGCCAGTTACTAGAATAACTGAGGGGCAAGTATCCATTCCCATTTGCTTTGGGAGTGGTGAGATCTAACACAAGAATGGGATAAAAAAAAGTGAGCAAATTATCTGTTCACGATAGAATCACACAGAATCACACAGCATCACAGAATGGTTAAGGTTGGAAGGGACCTCTAGAGATCATATAGTTTAACCCCCCTGCTCCATCAGGGACACCTAGAGCACGTGGCACAGGGTGGCATCCAGGTGAGTTTGGAAGATCTCTGTGGAAGGAGACTCCACAACCTCTCTGGGCAGCCTGTGCCAGGGCTCTGTCAACCTCACAGTGAAGAAGTTCTTCCTCACATGGAGCTGGAACTTCCTGTGTTTCAACTTGTACCCATGCCATTCCATCAAGAATTACTTAAATCAGAGGCATAGCAATGGTACAACCACTGCAGAGAAGCTGTGTTGAATCTTGCTGAAGTGGTTTAGGAAGGTAAAGTTTTTATTAAAACATAATTTAGCAGATAAAGACAACACATCTAATAATAAAGTTATTTAGTAACGAAGTTTACTAATGTCTTTATTATTGAATCCATGAAAGTTAGAAAAAAATTTCTGAACTGTACCTATAGTACTATAAAAAGTTTATTAGAGAAAAAACATTGCATTCTTTCAAACTTGATTTTCATATTTAAAAATAGTTTAGGCGGCTAGCTTTTCAAAAGGAGTTTCTTGTGAAGTTTTTCAAAAGCCACACTATATTCAAAGTACTTTTGATTTTTCTCAGTTCACTTATTCCCTTGTTTAAAAATTCATGGACTATCATTTCTTTTTTTTTCTCTTTTTTCCTAACTACAATCATTCTGCTTGCCTAGAATATTTTGCAAGTTTCAAAAAAAAAAAAAAAAAAAAAAAGGAAATAGAAAAAAAAAGGAAAATAGCACCTAGTAGTTTACATTTAAAAAAATTAGAGGGAGACAAGACTTGGCTAGTTGGATGCAATATCAAGGTCAGCACTATCGAATGAATTTCTTAATTTCAGCATTGTGTCAAATAACTATGGAATAGCCTGTGTGTATGTGGAAGTATTTTTATTTCATTATTTTTTCCAATAGAAAGAAATATGCAAAAGCTTATATCCTATGTAGTCTGAGGGAAATATTATAGACTATTACTTTTAAAGAGTATTGATTCCAGTTTTAAGAATTCTTCATGCAAGGTAATACTTTTGAAATATTTTTAACATGATGATTGAAAAAGCTGTCTTTCGTTAGAATGACAGATATCATTTGTAAACTGTCAATACAAATATAATCAGACCTTGAATGTTCATAGTCCCTTTATAGAGGGGGAAGAAAAAATCTGGACTTTGTTCTTAAATTCATAATACGATTGTCCACTTCTCCTCCTCAGTTCATCTTGCAAAATGTTATTGCAAAAATAATTAACTATAGTGAAGATAATGCATGATTTTCTTGCAATTATATTCTATCTAACAGAGTACAAAACTGTATTTTTTACTACCTACACATGTTCTAACTTTTTCTATCAATGTTCACAGTGAAAAATGTGACAAGGATTAATACTAAGCAAGAAAAAAAGGTTCATTAATTGAAGAGATTTAATCAAACTTTTGTACTTTCAAATCAGAAAAAGGAAATGTGAACTCCAGAAAGTAAATTTTAGAGAATGAAAGGCCATACAAATGTAACTTAAGAAATTATGTTGCAAGCATTGCACAGCATTTCAAAGGAACTTGGCTGTACAAAGTGTGATGGATTACTGGATTCAGCCTCTCCTTTAATGTCTTCCTGTTTGATATTTATGATCTGTGACCTGTACTGAGCAACTAAGGCACTTTTTGATCAGATAAAAAGGTTTACACAGTGTGGTCTATTTCTATAATATATTACTTTTCAGGGAAACATAAAAGAATTTTGCATCTCTTCTGAAATTGGACTTCCTCAAAGTTTGCTTGTGTTTGAGCTTAGGCTCCACAGGACGGCATGATTTTTTGTTGTTTCAGTCAGCTACTATATGATTCTTGTCTTGCAGCATGAAAACATGTCACAGACTCTTTCTGCTTGCCTGTCTTTGGAAATGTGGTGTCCCATGTTCAGTAGATAATTCTTGGCTAAATATTTTAAATACATTTAAATAAATAAATACTTCAAGAATGATTTTTCCTAATGGCAGAGACAGGTATTCTCTCTGAACAAGCCTGCCCTAGATTTTTTTTACCTGCTGCATTAGCCAATTCCTTTCATTTTCCTGAACTCTCCGTTTGAAGAGGGGTCTGTGTAAAGAGCCCTTGTTGTCCCAACTCTCTATCAGAGCACTGAAGAGAATAATTGACTTAAGGATGTGACCAAACAGAATTAAGACATGAGTTGGTGAGCCCATTGAAATGTGAGGCATTAACATCTTTAAGTGAGAGGAAAAAAGTAGAAATTCATCCTTTAATTTATTAGTTATTCATTTTAGAAAATGAGCCCACAGTTCTTTGTCTAATGCGTCGTTGTGGAAACATACCTACCCAATTACCCCAGGCAAATGGTTCTGGTAGAAAACATAGCTCTCAAATGACATAAGCCCCTGCCAACGCAGATAGTATTCACACTACCCTCCAATAGCTTCAATACAGAGCAAAAACACCACTTGACTACAGCTCAGGGTTACCTACCATTCCCATCCAGTCAATGCAGCAGCTGTGTGTGTCTGTATTGCTTGCTAAATCAGGTTGCTATAGAAAGACTGAGAGGCATGTTTACTTAGACAGAGTAGAACGGAAATTAATCATTGCATATGACTCTTGAAGGACCAACAGAAGTATGTGTGGCAGCTGGAACATTAGTGGGACGAAGAAAATGTGGGGATAGGAAGGAGTGGTACTGGAATAAGGACAGGGATATTTAATAGGGAGAAAAAGGAAAGTTAAAAGGGAGAGACTACAAAAAGGAAATAAAAATGAGTAGGAAAGTATTTAAAAAAAAAAAAACAAAAATTATTAAGAAAAAGAAAAAGAAAAGAAAATCAGGAAGAAATCAGGAAGAGTGGGAAAAAAAATATGGAAAAGAGCTACCTTTGTGAATTGGATCACAGATCATGGCCACATAAAAACACCCGTGTAACCCACGACTTCCTCTTCACTCCAATATTTCTTCAACCTTCCATTCTTCCTTTGTCCCTTCTCTTCCCCCATTTCAGAGCTACAAGGGCACTCAGACCAGTCTTCATGCAGTCTTTATGTCAAAACATCACTCCTGTTTTCACATGGCCATTTTGCTTCATACCATTTCATGCTGGACCTATCCTGACAGCTCCATGCTCCAGGAGGAAAACAGCAGCAACAGAAGCTTTGGGAGATATTGCATGTGAGGGAGCCTGTGAAGTCAAGTAGATATGGTTGGCAAAGGGGCCTGGAAGAGCTTTCTGGGGACGTGGGTACTCTAAATGGGCCGGTTTAGGGGCACAGTTTAGGGAGCTATGTACAGGGAAGGGACACAGGAAAGATCAGTGTGGGGAGGTAGGTCTTGCTGTGACAGGGAGGAGTTTGGGTCTGGGATGGGGTGCATCAGTCAGAGTGAGACCTCTGCAGTGGTAGCAACAAAGTAAGTGTGTGTTGTGGGGGCCCAAGCTATGATGTGCGATGGCCCCACATTGGGTACAAGGTGGCCTGAAGCGTGGCAGCCTCCAGTCACCTGGCAGGGTACTGGAGTCCTGTTGGAGTTTTGGGAGGATCCTAATTCAGACACCTGTGTGACCTTTAACATTTTTGTTGTCTGTATAATGGTCTTCCATCCTTTCTCTACAACAATATTTTCAGACTAGAAACCCCTTTAAGGACTGTGACCTGCTCAGGAAGTGCAGTAATGAAAGCTGTACAGTTATTAGAATAGACAAGTGAGACCAAGGTTTTCCTTGTTAAGGGAAAGTGGTAGTAAAATTTAATGCCTTTGGTTGATCTCTTTTTATGTAGAACACAGTGCGGATACGGTTGGATGCACTCAGTCCTTGCGCCACACAGCCAGTTGTGGAGATGAATGTGCCAGATAGCCAGAATGAAGAGATTATTTATTAAGAAGAAACATTAAAACAAAAAAAAAAAAAGGCACCTACCTCTTATAAAAATCTGATGCTTCTGATGCCTAATTCTTATCTTTGTACCTGAAAATATCTTTCTTTATTCCTATACAGAAGGAAATAGGGGAGGGATGGGGGCAGGGACGGGGAGGATTTCTTAATCAGTTTTCCCGTCTTGTTTTTCTGACAATGCTTAAAATTTGAATGCACAAATCCATTATTAGTCAGGTGGTACAATTAGGCCATCAAGAACAGATTTTGAGTCATTAGGCTATGTTTAATGGACTAGAGAATAATTTTTTTGACTAGGTTAATAAGAAGCACTTTCAAAGATGGAGATGCTGGAAGATATGACAGTGAGTATTCCTAAGTTCCTGGAGGCTTCCTCCCACTGGAACAAGTTACTAGACTGGTCTACTGAATTGTCCCTAAACTGATAGTTAAAGTACTTCTCTGTAACTCTCTGTAGATAGAAGTGTATGTACATGGACTTCAAGTTATATTTCTAAAATTATTTGAAATCTAAATTTAGAATAGGCAATCAAGACTGGGAGGTTTACTTTCTCCTAATCCTCCAAACGCTTCTCCTCACTTCCTCTTAACATTTCTGTTCTTGCATTATTTTAGCTTGAAGCAAAGGATTCTTGTCATTGTTAAAAGCTAGTGAATCTTCCTTGCAGGTAGCAAGAGCTAGAAGAAGTCAATGAAGATCAGTGTGGTGCTTGGTCACTGTATTTAAACACTACTCTCCAGTGCAGTGAAGAGTTAATAAATTTTGTTGGAATATTGTTAGTAAGTTGGGAAATTGAGGGTTCTGAATGCTAAAATTAAGCGTCCTGAATTTTAAGTACAAAGGAAGACAAAAAGACAACAGATTTGAATGTGTGTAGAAATGTCACATGAAAACTCCACAGTCTTCAGCTATGGTATTCATCAAAATGTTGATACTGCAAAAATTATACCTATTGTTTTTGCTTTCTTTCTTGGCATTTCAAAACATTGTGTGTATCATATCACATTTTACAATAAAATCTATGCAAAGAGTGACACAATATTCTTAGCCAAATATGCTTTAGAATACTTTTCTAGCAACAGTTTAATTTTATGCCATATCTTAATAGTGTGTGATTGTTCAGGCACATTATGATTGAAATGGGGCAAAAAGGTTGAAATTTTTGTTTGCTACAATTGTAATGATGTTGATTGCTCTGTTGTGAGTAAAGATTTGCAGATATTTAAAGGCATGCACACATAAAATCTTATGCTCAAAGAAGACTTTCTATGTGCATGTGTTTAAATTCAGCTGATATTTTACAATTCTGAAAATTTAACTAGTTTCAGAATTAAGAATATGAAATTATTTTAGATTCTATTCTAAATGTAAATGACTGTTAGGCATGCTTCAAGATCATGTTGAAAGAACGTTTTGGATTGGAATTTGTGCTATAGGTGAATGTCTCTCTACAGAGAGAGACAGGGAAGTCTGGAGCGGGAAAGGGAAAGATGTAGAGCCTTCAGCTGTGAGATTTGTACAGTAGGTTATGAATGTTGGCATTTCACTGCTTTGGAAGACTCCTCAGATCTGATTTGAAGTCACTAACTAATAGGAGTCTTGTGAAGTAGCATTTCTTCCCATTGCCTTGGTGTTCATGTTGGTATTGTGCAGTTTTGTTCCTCGTGTGCACCCCTGAGGATAACGTGTAGCATGCGGCTGGTTGAATTGTTGATCACTACTACCCTTTGAGCCCATCTGTCCAGTCAATTTTTCATCCACTTTGTGGTCTACTCATCTCATTCATTTCTCTGCAGGGTGTCTTAACTAAGCAGCCCCTAACTTGATCCTTCTCTATCATGTGTAATACCTTCTTCTCCAGTGAAAGGTATGAAGACAAGGGAGGTCTGACAACACACTTCCCCAGTAAAGAATGAGGCAAAGAAAATACTGGGTTCCCTAGCGAGTCCTCTCATATTTAGTATATCTTCTGAAGTTCTCCATACACATTGCCATGGTTTTCTTACCGTCTCTTCTCTTTTTTTCCTCCTTTTACTTCTAATCACATCAGATAACCTCATCATGCACATTTGACTGGTTTTAGGGTTTTAAAAAAACAAACTTCCTTCAGTAAACCCATGGCATTGAATTTTTCTAAAACATTAAAACCAAAATATAAAACGGGCTAACCTCTCCAAGTGGGATCACTGGACAAACAGTGAACAGCTTTGAAAGCCTTATAAAAGATTTCTCTGTCCAGAGAATTGGCACTGAATTTGAGACCCATGTTCTTTGGGTTAAATGGTGAGCAGTCTAACAGCTAATAAGGTGAAGTAGAATTAAAAAGCAAGGCATGGTGCTTATAAAATCCCTATACTTCCCACTCCTCAAAGTTAAGAACGGTGCCAGGGAAGAAAGTATATGGAAAAGCAAACAAGTATATTCAAACATAAATCTTGTTTTTAATTGGACAAGATTTTTGTTTAATTATTTATAGCTGCAGGCGTATAATAAAACCTTCCTTTCAGCCTGGACGTTATGCAAATACAGAGTTATAGGGGTTGTTATACTTCTATTCTTCCCTTCCCTGAGCAACCCACATAAACAGAATTACGATTCCTTAGTCTCTTTTTCCTTGCTGTTGTGGTCCTGAAGAGGGCAGGATCACAGCACCACAGCCCTGTGTAATAGCAGCAATTGAGCAAAGTCCTATTTAATACTGGGCTTTAATTCTATGACAAATGATACTATAAGAAAGATAAAATTTCGTATGTCTTCATTTCCAGATTTTTGACTAGCCACTTTTTATCCCAGTAGCATCAGTTATGGAAATGAGTTGAGCAATATTGATCATTATAAGAAGGTTTTTAGTAAATTTGGTTTTCACAGTGAACACATGTGAAAATGTCTTTTTCCTCTGAGATGCATTTCCTTTTTTTATCTCAGTAGTGTTGAACTTTTGTATCAAAATATTGATCATCAGATACAGTTACCATAATATATTTTAGTGACTTTTGCACTGGTTTTAATGGCATGCCTTTTTTAAGATTCCTCCATTATGCAAAATGCACTGTAGAGATGTTAAGCCTAAATTAGACCGAATAATAAATTTTCTAGCTAGGGAAATGAGCAAACTCAAAAAACACAGTGGAATTTATACATTCATTTTATTTTCCCTAGGAGTGAAACATGTTGAAATCATTAAAATAAATGAATTAAAAATATAGCAAATATGCAGTTTGGGAAAGTTATCTGGGAGAAGGAAGAAAAAAGAGATATCTCATGTTCAGTACAGTATTGTACTGCTAAACAACAAGAGACCATGACCACAAATATCTAATTACTCCCTAAGCACATCTCACAGTGATGACCTGCATCCAAACTCACATCAAAATGCACCAGGATATTGTTTTCCCTTGGGAAGTAATTTCTTTGTTTACTTAAAAGTGTTGCTATAGCTACTCATCACAATTAATAAAATTTTCTAAAGATGGGCTCTCACCCCCTGAAACTATGAGTGAAAATAAACCCATTTCTACCTTTATCTTTTTACAATAAATATCCCACTTTACTCTCTATCTGCTTCTTTATCATCAGAGAAGAAATACAATTATAGCTCATGTAATCCCTTTCCAAGTGGAATGGTAGATAAGAAGTCAGGCACATCAATGCCATTATTCCATAGTACATAACAGCAGTAGTGAAAGGCACAACAGTGAGCTCAAATTTGCTTTCATTGTTAATTGGCTCTCTCTCTTGACACCTTCCTTCCCTCTGGGACTTTAGGCTATCAGAAGGATCCATAGCTCTACAGTCAGATCAGGGATGGTCCTGGGTTGCACAGACCATGCTTGGTAGTAGTGTCAATGGTGCAGCTTCCCTGGCAGCATCACTGCACAGCCCGCACTTCTGGCCTGCAGACATTGGCAGGCTCTTCAGGAGGTGCAAATGCATCCCATAAAACAAGATGGCTCAAATGAAACTGAAAAATCGTCATGCTTCATGTACTGAGAGGTGAAGGGATCTGCACTACATGGAAGCTGCTGCTGTGAAGCTTCTGCAAATACCCTAAGCAATGCAAGGCAGTAGAGAGCATCTCCAACAAGGGCTCGAGCACTTTCTAACATTAGCACCCGTTAGACATACGCATCAGCAATTTGGGCATGGACACTAGCAACACAGCAAGGTGGTTGCCAGGGTTACCACAAGCTCTCAAATTAGAGGAAAAAAATGAAGGAGCCATGCTACTCAGCATGGATTCTGTCAAACACATTGCGTCACATGAGGCTTTGAGCTGCAGTAGAAGAAAAAGCAAGGATTCTGCTGGGCATGCAAAAAGACGGCTTTTGGTAGCTTAGGGTTCAGTGTGAAGGACCATGGATCTGGAAATTGGAAAGACTCCAAATACCCATCCCTACAGGTGAGATCACAATTTTATATTGGATGCCTGAGCAGAACTATAAAAAAAGTTTTGTAATAAAATATAAAGCCCCAGCATCAATAAATGTTAGTATCATAATCTCTATTTTTTTCTTTTCTTTTCATTTTTCTTATAAGTATTAAAATGCCTGTCTTGTTTTGTAAAACATAATTGGTTTTGTTGTATCTTGGCTGCCTTGCAAGGTTAATATAAAGAGTACTCTAGACAGGCATTCAGGAAGATGGTAAGACTTCATAACAGAGGAGTCTTCATCTGTCATTAACAATGCATCACATGAGAACCAGAGAAAAAGACATCTTAATTATTTCAAGGCAATCTCTCCCTGACACTGGGCTCTGGGGCCTTAGGAATAAAGGAAGAAAATATGATTAACAAAGTCACCAAACAAATCTAAGTTGTTGAATCACCAGTTACCACTGAAATTAGGCAGGTGAGGCCAGGTCTCTTCACTGACTGTAATAGAGCCCTTGAAAAATTTGGGTTAAAACAGTTATAGAACAGACATTTAAATCAAGGTGAGATGAATCCCACTCTCAGATTTCGGGAGATGAGCAAGATCTGGCTGATAAGGTTATCTGATATCTAGGCCAGCCCATTATATCACACCTATTTGCTTGCAGAAAAACATAAATTTTCTGTCCTAAACCCCAGGCGAAAGTTCAAATTAATTGTTTTTACAGGATTCAAAAGGGACAAGAATGGGTACATACTTTTCTATCAGAGACATCTGGGGGATCTTCTCCCTCCCTAACCTGACAATATGTTTTTTATTTTTTTTTCATCTATATGAGATAGATGCAAATATTGTGTAACCGAAAACTGCCACTCACTGTCTACAGATGTCTGCTTAACTGACATAAAAAACATTAATATCTGATCTTTTAATTAAATTAATGAAATTAAAAAATAACACCACTGAAATCTCTTATTTGTAATGCTTCACAAAAGAACTTTTCCTCTCAATGCTCACCGATTGTGCCTAGTATAATATTTTTCTTTATTTTTCTCCAAGCAGCAGTTAGCATGATAGATGAATACAGGAGTAAGGAGAGAAAATGATGCTCTCAGGAAATGTGAGAGCTCCATGCCTGCAGGAGAAGAAAGTCTATGAAGTTCTTTTTCTGTTGTATATGTATTTACTGGCAGTAGACTCAGTGGCTTTATTTTATCTTTGTTTTTCATTTTGAACTTGGGAATATTTGAAGGTGGAAACATAACTGAGAGAGAGCACTGCACAAAATATAGAGAAATGAAACATTCCTTGCATCTGAAACTCAGGGAATTTTCACACAAACCTGTGTAAGAGGTTTATATCCTGGGAGGAAAACTATTTTAAAAAGACCATAACAATCCTACACAGAAGGTCAAACTCATCATAGACTGTTAGATTTTCAAAAAATGTTAATATATATCTTCACCGCATGATGACGTGTGAGACACACTCCTGCGATGGTATAGAAAAGGTACTTCTGAAATCCCAGGCAGTGCCTATGAGCAGATCGGTGCAACACTTGTATGCATATTTTCCTTTCTCTGGCATGAGATTTTGTGTGCCTGGCATAGCTGAGCAGTATGTCACACACCTCAGCAGCACAAAAGGGATGCTCCAGGTACACCACTTTTAAGTTATTACAGGCAGCAATTGCTGTTCCTTTTCCTACAGCAGTATTTTCTGAAGAACAACCATCTGGTCTTTCTGAAATAATACCTACTGAGTAATTCACACAGTAATTATCCTCAAGCTCATTTGGTTTTTGTATTTCACCCCTTATCTTCCTGCTTGTATTAGAAGCTTGTCATCTGCTCCACGGTTTACACAACCTGCATCCTCCTGAACACTTAAGTCATTCTTGAGATACGTCAGCTCAGAGTGAAGAAAAATTTTTGATATGTTGCCCCTTAAAACGTTTCGTAAAATGCATGTCAGATTTCTTAGTGCATCCACACAATGAAAGGATTTAACTCTCTATATTTGTATCATGTTCTGGTCTCAGAGCATTTAGGTGCAATCTCAAAATAAATACATGGTATTCTTCTCACTACACTACTTTTTTCTTTTGCATTAAAACTAGCTCAGGAATTGAACAAAGAGCAACTTCTAGCTACTGAGGTATCTTAGGGTAGCACATTTGGGATTTAAAAAATAGCTAGAAATATGTGAAAGAAGGAAAAAGAGCTATGATATAACCAGAAATACTAGTTCAAAGGAAATGTCTATGCTAATAAAGTAATCAGGGCCCAGCTGCACCCCAGGCAGTGGCTGGCCACTATTTCTGTCCCTATGCAGCAGGAATGGTCCCTGGCAGTTTTGGCTTAAAAACTTCACAGAATCACAGAACGGTTAAGATTAAGGAGCACTAGAGATCATCTAGTCCAACCCCCTGCTCCAGCAGGGACACCTAGAGCACATGGCACAGGGCGGCATCAGGCGGGTTTGGAAGATCTCCAGAGAAGGAGCCTGCACAGCCTCTGTGGGCAGCCTGTGCCAGGGCTCTGTCACCCTCACAGGAAAGAAGTTCTTCCTCACATGGAGGTGGAACTGCCTGTGTTTCAATTTGCACCCATTACCTCTCATCCAGTCACTGGCCACCATCCAAAAGAGTTTGGCCCTATCTTCTTTACATTCTCCCCTCAGGTACTTATACATACTGATCAGATCTCCTCTCAGTCTTCTCCAGGCTAAAGAGGCCCAGCTCCCTCAGTCTTTTCCCATAAGACAGATGCTCCAGTCCCTAAATCATCTTCATGGCTCTCGGCTGGAACCTCTCTAGAAGCTCCACGTCCCTCTTGTACTGGGGAGCCCAGAACTTCACCCAGTACTCCAGGTGCAGCCTCACCAGAGCTGAGCAGAGGGGCAGGATCCCCTCCTTCGACCTGCTGGCAACACCCCTCCCTATGCAGCCAGGATCCCATTGGCCTTCTTGGCCACAAGGGCACATTGCTGCCTCAGGGTTAACTTGTTGTCAACCAGGACTCCCAAATCCCTCTGCACAGGTCTGCTTTCCAGCAGGTCAACCCCTAATCCATCTGGGATTATTCTTCCTCAGGTGCAGGACCCTGCACTTGTCCTTGTTGAACCTCATGAGGTTCCTCTCTGCCCAACTCTCTAGCCTGTCTCAGTCCCTCTGAAATCTTCTTCAGAAACATCTCAGAAATATCTCATTCCTAATCTGCAAGTAGGAGATAGTCAACCAATTTTGGAAAATAAATTCAATATGAAACTGGGCCTTTCCTTGTCCCATCTTAGTACCAGAGAATGGCCTCAGGCACATTGAGTTGGCCAGTACAGACAGTGCGTGTTGGAGAAAGCCCCTGTTGGGAGGCTTTCCTTATGGCGGCTTCAGTGTTGAAATGGATCTTCCAGATGGTAGATGTGGTATTACTTCCACAGGATTTTACCAGATATTATGAAAGAAAGTTGTTATTGACCAACTGTATCTAGAAAACTTCTAATATGGATCTGACAAAGCTTGGCAGGTAATTTGTTTAGCATGAGAAACAGACAGGCTCTAGATAATATTCCGTTTTTTCTCCTTTGAACACAAAATGTTTGGAAATTACCAAATGTTTAAGTTATGTCATGACCTGGAATTCAGGCATTTTGAAAGGAGGATAGTTTATTTTCATCTAAGTTTTGGATTTTTTTCTTCTCTCTACATTTGTATATATATAATTCTATATATAAGTGGCATTTTTTCATCTCTTATTCTTTGTCCATAGACAGCAGGGAAAATCCTAAGCAAAAAAGATTGATCATTGACTTCTAATATTCCAATTTAACTGAAAAAAAGCATGCACCCTCTCACTAAAAAAGCAATAAATCAGGAAACTGATTTATAAAATCAGAATTTACTTTTTTGTGAGAAGATGCATCTGTTTTTTTCATCTCAAAAGATTTCCATATGATTATTTTTCTCAGCTTTTTGCTGATTGTATTACTTGTGTACATACTCAATTTAAAGATCTCTTTACATTTTAGTTGACCTAAGTTGCACCTGGATTTGTCAACTGTTACAAAAGGGAGATACATAAGCTAGAGGTCTGGCACAAATTTTGATGAAGCTTTCTGCAGAGGGCCTGGATGGAGCTTTGGCTAATGGCAGAAAATACTGCGCCATGTTCATCCTCTTAATACCATTATTCACATCCAGCCAGGAACTTATATATTATATTGCAGATAGGAAGAATATTACATTTAAGATGTTTTAAAGCAGACAAATCAAGGGGAGGGTAAGGGTCACTAAGGAGACTTTTAATTCTGTTCCTTAAATAAGTAAGCAAGTACTTAACAAGTCATTCTTGTTAAAATAATAAATAAATAATTAAGTAGAAAGAACATCTTGTGACTATTGCAAGATATAGCCATAGCTAAAGGAAAGTGTGATTTTTTTTTTTTCTAATTCGTCAGTTGGTGATATATCAGTTTGTGCAGGAAATGGTATCCTATTGCATTTTTGTTTAGCTTTTTCAGTTGCTGCTTTAGGCACTTGTTATTGATTTGGTAATTTTTAGATTTTTTGTTGGAATGATAAATTAACAAATTATAAAACCAGAGAAAGCTATTCGCTGCAGTATAGTTACACAATTCCTAAGGGAAAATAAATAATAGAAAAACATTTTAGTAGTAAGCTTTTGAGAAATCCATTGACAAAACCTACTCCATTTCTCACACACCCTTAGAATATTAACAAAAACTCAACAGTATGCAGCGGTTCATTGAATGTAGTGACGAAAGGATTTCAGAGGATGTCCATGTTCTTAATTAACAGCACTAATCAGCCTTATTATTTTGACTAAATTATGGATAGAAAATTTGGAAATGTGTGTAAATTTGTTCCTAGTTTTAAGGACTGAGATATATCCTCGATAGTAATCATCTGCATCTTATTTAAGAATCCTTGAGAGGTTGATTCTGAAACAAATCATGACTTAGCCCTGCCATTAACATGGTTAGTACCTCACAGAATCAACATTTTGACTCAGCGAATATTCACCTATTTCTCATTTATTAAGCATATGAAAGAATCTAATGTTGCTTTTTTAAAACAGTTGGCTTTTAGCAGTGTTTCCACACCTTCTGAAGATAGAAAGAGGTGTGAAAAATCTTTCCATTCAACAAAATACCAATTTTCACTCCTCTGCACAAACTGAATGACTTCACAGGGTGAAGAATGGGAGGACTGAAAGAAGAATCAGAATTTGGATATCAGACAAGTATTTTCTTGGAAATATTTGCATCTATTATTACTTTAGAGATGTGTACCCACGCTCATGATTAAAAAAAAAAACAAAAAACACAAAACTCTAAATTTACTAGAAGAATTACATGTGTGTGCTTCTGAGGCCCATGAGCTATAGACCTATTATGTAATAAATCCCACACAAAGGGAAAAAGGCCACTGACTCTTGAAAAGCTGTGGTCTTCTTTTCATTGCATTGAACATTTAAAGTCAGTTTTGAAGTGACAGACAACAAGGCTGAAGTGTTTTTTTTTAAAGTGCCTACAAATGTTTATTCATGGATGCCATGTACTCTCCACAGCTATGCAGGGAAAACAGCTTTTCCATATGCAAATAGCACTGAAGTCTGCAGCCGTATGTGAAATTACCTGATTGGCATTTCAAATCACTATCTCATGCAGTTATGAGAACTGTTCAATTGTCTTTTTTTCTAAGACCCAGCCTCAAGGCATATTATTCTGAAAATAAGAGTATATCCTAACATCCTTTATCAGACTTTGCTTTCTTCCAAGACTTTTTAGCAATATTGTATATGGCACCTGACTGAGATTGTCTCTGTAGAGAGGCAATTGTGTTACAATTGTGAGACATGTATTTATTTTGATGTAGGAGCTCTTTACAACGAAAGACCTTAAACATAAATGACAATATAGCCCAGTCTTACTTGTTATAAATTATTCTTTTCTTCTTGAGTACCTGGATTGCACCATATGAAGAACTTTTCTTCTTCCTGAAGAAGTATCTGCCATTTCCTAGCCTTATCGGTGCAGGTTCTTATAATAAGGTGTTTATAATCTGTTCATTGCTTGACAGAATGCAGAAGTATCTTGCCAGTTCTTGACTTTGTCCTGTCCTTCCGATACACAGAAATGAGAGAATATTGACATCCAGGATGGGACTCAGCTCAGAGTCACACATACTCTGTGAAAAGCAAGAGCTCCAATAAAGTGGCCCCACATGAGTGCCTAGTGATATGATACAGTGCAGATAGATCTGGCACGGAACCCGTTCCCTTCTGGGGAACCAGGCGAACTCTGGGCAGAATATCCAAGAGCATCTTAGATGCCTACATGCAGGTTCATTGTCAATAGAATCTGTGTAGCCTGTGAAGTAACTTACCTGACCACAGACAGCCTGTAGTTCCCAGAGTGAACAGAACCATTTTCCTGCATTCCAAGTGTGTCTTGACCAGATTTTCAGGGACTGTGGTGGTAACTGAAGCACGTTCAGCGCTTTGCGGATAAGAAGAAGTAGTCTTCTTTCTCTGAGAGCTGAAAGCCACCCCCCGATGTTTCTGGAAAGAAAATAGTTTCCAATATTAAGTTGTCAAACAGGAAATGTAGACAAACAAATACATATTAATGACCATCCACACAGGTGTAATCCTCTTAGCTGAATTCTAAACATCTATCTTTACTTATAAATTACCTTATTTCAGCAATCAAGTACAAAGGATGAAATAACTATTAATTTTCTGGATTCTTTTTATATTCCCATTTTCAATCTTTCATAGAAATAAAGAATGACTTTTTTTTTCTTAGTGCTGCTATTTTATACTTGGCTTCTGAGCATCTAATAGTGCTAGATACCAAATACTATCCATGGCCCAAGTTCTTCATGGCCACCATTTTCCTAAGAGTCATTAAAAGTCAATTAGAAACTGTACTTAATCTACTCCTAAAAACATTGCCATGGAAATATCTCTTCAGCCAAATAGTTCAATGAAACCTTGCTGTTGCTATTGTTAATAACTTTATGCAAAACACTTTTAGTCACATTTGTCAAAGCACTATAAGAAGATAATCAAGTTTTATCACGGAGGGAGTCATATATACATGTATGTATATATATATATAAATATAAATATATATATATATATATTCATTGNATAAAGAAGCCTTCAAAGTCTTGGAGCTTCTATGCTTTTTCAGCTCATTGTCTCTCACACACGCTTCTCTGTTTTCATTAATTATAAGAGCTTCAATGATTACATCTTTGAGTACAGGAAGACTACATCTGTTATCTGGGAAGTCTTGCTCTGACAGCTTGATCCTCAAACATTACACCACAGTCCTTTGTAAGAACTTTTGTATATGCATAAAAATTTTGGCAGCAGGGATACCTCCTGAAATTTTCATTCATATTATGATGTAAAAGAAATATTTCTCAGAGTTTGTGAAAGGGCATTTTGTTTTTTTAAGAGTAGTTCTTAGCCCAAAGAGATTTTGAGGCTGGCAAAGCATGCTAGAATGAGTTTAATAAGCATCTGTCCTTTAGTAGAAAGAGACTAGGGAACAGAGGAACAAAGGTGGAATTGTCTCTGAGATGCCAAACAGCAAGCAGTAACTGGTGTCAAAATTTCGAGTACAGACTTATGTTAAAACAAAATACACAGTTCTCAAGCTTTCCTCATTACCTAGTAATTGGTCATTTACTATTCAATGCTTATTAGAGATCACCATTAATCTGTAATCCACTCGCTAGTTATTTCAAGCAGCAAAATTCCTTCTTAGAGGAGGGTCATAGAAGTGCCATAATTACATCTATTTAGATCCCATTGAATTTTTGGTGGATTTTTTGTTTGTGTTGTGTAGTTACTCAGCTGGTATCTCATCTCCACATGATCAGTAACAGTGGTGTCTCCACTTTCAAGAGCATGGTACTCCATTGCAAATATCAGATGTGTGTCCATCTGTGTGCTCGAGGGCTGACCTTCAGCTTCAAATGCTGTGGCTGCCATTTGTATAATGCTCTCATGCTTCAGCTGGTTTCACTTCTCTTTTGTCAATATGTTCCTATCTTAATCCTTCAGTTTCAATAATGTTTAGCATCTTGAAGATTTGACATTTGGCTTTCTTACATATCCCATTCCATCACTTCTTCCTACAGCCAGATGTCAACCCAGCTCCCTTTAGATGTTCTTGGACTGGAGACTATTGTTCTTTTTTTAGCATACTTCATTTAAAGTAGGATGATGTAATTTAAAGAGTTATCTATTAATCAGGCTGAAGAATACAGTACAATTTGGCACAATTATGTCAGCCTGTGATGTTTACCTATGTGCTTTTCATTAATGCATTACTCATTTGGTATTGGTATAGTTTGGACTTGCTTTCCACTATTACTTAAAAAATCATCTTTCATGGTTTCATTTATTCATAAAAATCGTCTCTTCTGGCACCTCCATCTTCTCAGTTTTCTACACTTTTAAAACATCATGTTGTCTTCCAACATTTTAGTCACCTGTATAGTTTTGTATTTTATGCTGCAGCATATTGCAAACTGCCATATCCAAACTAATAATACATTCATTTGCACAGACTTCTGCCTTTATTAATATTGTTTAGGTGTGGGAGCATTTAATTCTGCTAGTGAATTACAAATTGGTGTTAGTTTTCCTGTTTTGTTATTGAAGACAGTATCAGGAATTATAGCAATGCAGTTTTTGCAGAGCATTGTACATGGAACTCTGCACAGGTTAAAACAAATTAGGATTTCCAGACATTTCAAAATATTCTGTTGTCCTGAAATGTAATCAAATGGAATATTAGTGAGAAAAAGGGGTAGACCTTACCCCTTCTGGTACAGTAAATAATGTACCATTATTTAATAATAATTACATTATTAGTACAATATGGTACATTATTAGTAAAATATGCTATATTTGATAAAAAGAAGCCTATCTAGAAATGTGCAAATATTGAATCGATCAAGGTATTTATTTATATAAGAACTTCACCAAAAATGATGAAAAGAGTGAATTTGGCTCGGTATCTAAGGGGGATCAATTATTATAGTATTGTAATGAGATAGATGAAACTTTTACCATCTCAGTATCTTGCTAAAGTTTTTATTAAGAAAATATTAATTCTTCTGATATCCCTCTTCTTCATCCTGCTCTTCCACTTATCTTTGTCACAAGAGAAAGATATCTGAATTTCAACGCCCGACATGGGCTTATGAGATATTGCAGCATAAGCTAAGCTGCGCTGCTTTCACCTTTTCAGAATTCAGTAATTTGACTGGTTGAGGCTCTGGCAGCTGCAGCAGCTTTCAGAGAGAAGACCAGTCAATCAAAGTCCAGAATAAGTAAAAGGTCAGAGTAGTCAGGACTTTGCTGCCTTTCATGGGCTTTGTGAGGTTCTAAAAACGTATTCATGTGACATGAAAGGGAGAAAATAACTGCATGATTCACTGAGACAACAAAGAACATAACAAATGTAACAAACATTACCAGCTTAACCATTTACAGTTTGCTTTTGCTTTGGCAATATCTTGACCCTATCAGACAAATGGACAGATATAAGCATTGTCACTGATAACCATGAAGAATGGGTTGATTTTGAGTTATGAAAGACTTTTCCATTTCTTATTGTTCCTAGTAAATTTCACATATTGACTTCAGAAATTTAGTTTCAGGTTGGAAGTTGTTTACATGCTGTGATGAGCAGACTTGTGTTAGTATCCACACTCATGATCAAGTATCACAATGGTGGAAAATGTTTTAAAGTACCTGCTTAGACATCCAGATTTTCTGTCTCAGAACCTTTCCTTTAAAATAAAAATATTGACAATAATATTAATTATAAGGGTATTCTAATACCCTTTTATAATAAGGGTGTTCTAAGTCTCTGACCACTTTTGCAGTGTCATGGTATCCCCTAATAAAGCCTCTGGGTGCAAAATGACATTTCCAAATGACATTGTTAGCATTTCAGCTGCTAACAAAAAAAAAAAAAAAAAAAAAGAGGTTTAAAAGAGGCAACTTTTTGGTGCTAAGGCCAAAGCTTTTCAACTTTTCTGCAGTCCCTAATTATGCAGAACAATGCGTATCTGAAATCATCAAAGGGAAAGAAAGAACAGCTGACTGTTCTAGGGAAAGCTGCCTTTCCTCCCTTTTCCAAAACATCTATGCTGATGCATTCCCTTCTCCAGTTTCCTTTCAGGGTCAAAGAGAAACTATTTTAGTGTGGTCCCAGAAGGATGATATTCACCCATTACTCAATTTAGTGTAAAAGCTGTTGTCAGACACTTACTGGACCTGTTGGGCTGCTGGAGTAGAGTATGGTGAATCAGAGAAGGAGGAATAACCATCACAGTGTAATTAATCATAGAATCATAGAATGCTTAAGATTGGAAGGGACCTTTAGAGATCATCTAGTCCAACCCCCCTGCACACGCAGGGTCACCTACAGCATGTGGCTCAGGACTGCGTCCAAGCGGGTTTGTAAGATCTCCAGAGAAG